>KN818273.1:8692-32794 GCA_000827485.1 Amanita muscaria Koide BX008 | reverse complement strand
GGAGGAGGCCCCTGGAAAGGTGGTCGCCATCCCTGGGGTATAGCATGTTGGGTATATGGAGGAACGTGGTAGTAGGCAGTATGTGCGGACATGGACAAGGACTAGCGCGGATGATGAAGTATATAAAGGTATCTATAAACAAAGGGATGGAATGGATGCACAGGTCCACAGGATGAACAGCACTTACTGGCCGAGATTCTGGCGAGCATGGACGATGCCCGGGAGATGTCGTCTACCGCTCTTAATGGACAGCCAAATCAGACATAACCAGCCTAGTCCATCACGTGTTTCCTATGTTCAACATGCACTCTCTCCCAGATAAACCACACAATGTAACCCAGCTCATCAGTCCTCCTCCTGAAGAGACCCTCAGGCGCACTCCAGTCAGTTTTGACGATCCTTACATCTGTTTATTATCTCATGTGCTGTAGCGTCACCCTTCCTCGCCAGGGGGCCCTAGCTTTTCCAAGAGAAAGCGACGCGTTCGCGCCAGTGTCCCTTTGCAACAAGAGCAGACGCCGAACCCCAAGCCCCGAAAGCAAGCGAAACACCTCCCATCCAATTCAGAATCACCAACAAGGCCACATCTTCAAGTTACAGACACGAACATAGCACAACGCTCTACATCTCCACAACAGCTTCCAACCGATCCTTTTCTGTTTCACACAACTCTTGATGTGAAACCGACGCGAACACGACGCAGTGTAACGCCTATACCGAATTATGACCCTCCATCTGTTGTATTCACACCACCGCGCGAAGTCCTGATGACTCCAACTATATCCAAGTCTTCGAAACGCAAGTCGAAACAGAAAACCCATCCAAAGCTCAGGATAGCTCCTGTGAAGAAGGAGTTGCCAGAGATCGACTTGAGCGTACCCATGCCCCCTCCCAGCCCAACTGACGATCCTATTTTATTATCCGGCCCCTCGGGTCCTTTCCTGTCTTCTTCTAGTCGCACAGGAAAGTCTGTCATGGGAACTTCGACGCAAACGGACTTCTTGCCAACCCCATCATCAAATGATGACCTTGAGTCAGAAGTCCCTGCTTTCTTTGACTGGAGGGAGCATACTCGGCCTGTCGCGACTTCAAGCTCGCTGGGTTCTTCCAGTTTTCTGGATATACACCCTTCTGACGTCGATGTAATCCCTGTAGATCTCCCTGTCTTTCGTTTGAACGATTTGCCACCAAGCTCCGACGCTTGGAGCGACAGTGATGATGATACTCTTGATCACCAACTCGCAGCCCCCAATACCATAGAGGAAGGTGAAAGCGAATACACTGGACGATGGAAAACATTGCTTGTAAGGACCAAGCAAGATCCTCCAAGCAGTGTCACAAGAGCGCGCATGGAACAGTGGGGTAGACCAATCAGTCCGTTTCCCGAAGAGGCAAAGTCAATGCAATTGCTCAATGGCGAAGATGACGTCGAGGAAGCCCGTCTAGATGAGGTAGATCAAGCCCACCAGGATGCGCTCGAGGAAGAGGAAGTGCTTCGGATCTCGCTTGAGCCCGACGATGCACCCGCAAATGTTGAAGATACCCGAGTCGGTGAACAAGAAGAGTATATTCTTGATACCTTAATAGGGACACAAGTCGCCGATTTAAACCTTCCACATGGGCCGGACTCAGCGGCGACCCATACCGAAGATCACCCGCCTATCGGTGCGGCGGGTAATGCAGAGTCAGAACACGACGAAAGCAGCGGAGACGAGGGTGAAGAATCATTTGTGACAATCAGTAGCGCCGACCCCCATGCTGCCGCCAGAGCGGCAGCTATTCTCAAACAAGTAAGTATATGTTTTGACTTCTTTGCCTCGCATTAAAGGAGCATCAGTATAATTATGACTGCTTCACGTCAAAATCCAAGCGCCGACAATCTGGATTTAATAGAACATCACGGCGAGTTACCGATGTCGGCGAGGCTCTGGCCAGGAAGGGTGTGGCCGAAGGCAGAATCGAGAAGCAAAGACCACAGAGGCGGTCCAGCGTTGGTACCGGAGTGATTGGTACCCGGGTTTTCGTCTCCGGTGTTCCGGTGACGACCTTGGGAAGCTTGCTTCAGGAAGCAGAGGCTGAAGTTAGTTTCAGCTTCAATACGCCGCAGCCGCCTGCGAACAGCACTTTCGAGGCGTCATTTTCTGCACTTCCTGTCTCCGATCGGTCATTGCTCGCTGCTTTTACGCAACACGGGGGCGAAAGACACTGGACGAAGGATGACTGGAAGCTTCTTGATTCTTGCTTTACTGATGAGCGCATGGTGATTGGCAGCGAGAACGAATTGGCCGACGTTGATGCCGTTGATTTGGACAAGGTGGTGCAACGGTACATTGGCCTCCTAGGTGGTGAGGATATAATGCAATCTTTTGGGAATGGCCGGGACAGGTAAATTTTTCTTACTTCCTGTTTCTGTTAACGAAATATCGTGCAGGGAATCTATTCTCCAGCGTGCGAAGGCGCTTCGGCGGAAGCAGTGCGCAGGCAACGTTGCACCTCCGACAACTCCTTTACTTTTACATCCCTCGAGCTTTGGAATGTTTCCTACTTCAGACATCGATGTCCCTGATTTCACCCCTTTGAAAGAACGCGTTGCATTCAAGCAAGCAATTCGAGCCGATGGACTTTATCCAACCATGTACAACGTATCCCAGAGTTTCCTGGAAGGCGAAGCAGAGTTCAGAACCCCCTTCACACCTCACTCTCTTTCACTAGGGGGAACAACAGCTGTTGATGACAGCCTTGCCACACATGCAGATCTCAACTCGTTCGAGCACGACACGACGTTGCTTCATTATTTGGATGTTGATCACAGTTCAAACGCAGCGCCGCCAACAACACCAGCTACATTTGGGGGACGTGTCAAAGGCTTTTTACACTCGTATCTTCCTTCCCTCAGCAAATTGAAGTCACATTCACGATCCAAGGCTGTTCATCCCCCACCACGACCTGGCTTACCGCTTCCTCCGCCTGAGTTGCTTGAAAAGCCACGGGGACCAGTTGCCACACCTGCTCGACCTCAACTGCCCAAATCAAAGCCTCCTAAAGAGTTGGTGCAACTACACCCAGCTCCGTTGCCGGCTCCGAAGACCTCCAAGATACCACGGCTTGCAGCACCTCAACGTCTTGTCAAGCTTAATCCTGTGCCTTTGCCCGAACCTCGAGAGGCTGTATCAAAGTTCAAGCCAAGAAGGAGTAGTGGAAGTGTAAAGGACCTGATCCATAGCTTTGAAGAGCTTGAAAAGACGAATGGAGAGGAGAGCCTCAAGTCGAGAAAGCCAACATGGAGACCATGATCTAGAGGCTAAATATAAACATAGTATATAGTATATTTGGAAATTGTATCCCACGACAATGACACGGCAGCAGAGCAGTGGAGCCGCTGCCAAGTAACTTAGTAACTCTTCTCTCAGCTCTTTATTCCTACACTAGACCTATTGCTTGGCACAGTATGGTCAACTTCCCGTCGCTCGTTTTGCTTTCGATCCTCTCCTTTACGCGTATGGCTTTAGCCAACAGTGCCTGTGTGGCGTTTGACATTTCATGGAATCTCTTGGCATTCGGATTTAATGGCAAGGATTACAATGCCGGAACCCAGGACACATGGACATCTGGTACGTCAGCTGCTCTTTGAGAGGCAGCCAAGAGGTTAACATGTTGTGTAGGCAATGCACAGGATATAACTACGTCTGGTCGACCGTGAGTTTGTATTTCCTGGCCCATAGAATTCGTACAACGTGACATTCTAGGCCTTTTAATGGAGCAAACACCACCTGCTATCTATCACAGGTTCTTTTTGTTCTTTATTTTTAGGAGTCCAGCCACTAACGAGTCCTAGTACACAAATGCGATTTACGTCCTGGGGGCAGACTCGTCCAACCCCTCATCTATTTATATTTACGACGCTACCGCAAAGTCTTGGTCCACGCAGTCTGTTACCACTGGGGGTTTTGATCCAACCAACTTTGATGCCATTCTGGACCATGATACCAACGTTTTCTGTGCGTAGTTCCGCGTTTCTTGGTCGTCATCAACTCAACCTTGTTCAGATGCGTATTCCAAACAAGATATTTACGCATTAGATATGGGTCTTCTCAAGGCAGCCAATTCGACACCCCTTCCCTGGACAGACGTTCAACACCCGGATTTCGCTACATCAGACTACCAACCGGTTATGGCTCTTGCCCAAAATCACATTCATTTCTTGAACGTCCCTGGCTTGTCCAATGGAAGTGCTAGAATCTTCGTTATCCACTGTGAGTCTTGGTTTAACCAACCTAGTCAAATTTGCTCAGTCTATATAGTTTCATACCTACAACCTGCGCCCCAGTCCTATGGTAACTTCCCCAACACTTATGGGCAAGCGACATCTTTCTTCCAGGAATCCGGAGTCCAGCAAGAGTTTGCCTTTATCCCTTCCGACGGGTCTGCGACTTACGTGATCAACGTCGAGGTGTGTTTGCTGTTTTCCTGTATAAGACGGGATTAATCACATTTTCCGCCTTCGCAGACAAATACGACTCAGACTCTCAAGGGACCCTCTCTTACGGATGCCCGTGCCACATACTTTGCTTCCAACACTGCGTTAATTCAACTCTCCTCCTCGGGCAACGTTTCATACCTGCTTTATGACCCTACTTCCGCTTCTGCTAACGCGAATGCCGCCTGGAATGTTGTCAGTAAGCTGCCTGTTGCAGTATCTGCATCATCTTCATCCAGCGGCGCTGGATCATCCAAGACTAGCAGCGGGTCAGGCACGTCCGCGACAGGGAAGGCATCAGGTTCAGGTAATGGTGCTTCTGACATCCGCGTCGGACTAGTAACAATCGCGGTGGCGACCATGGCGACTTTGTTGGCGATGGCCATTGGCTATTGACCTTGTGAGATGGACTATTCAGCGGACAATCGTTTTATGGACTTGTCTTGCCCAGTACAATATACCTCTTCTTTGTTCTGGACATCTCGCAGTACCCTTCAGTAGTTAATGTCACATTGCTGGAGTGATCAATGATTTTAGTTACATTGCCCTTGAAAGCATTTTTAATCAAGTGGAAATCATTGCGTTATGTTAAAGTGGAATCCTGAGTATCGACTGGTCCAAGATTTGACCAGAGATGCGACGCGCGACATCATCTCAAATACCCCTTCCCCTACCACCACCACGCCCCCTTCCTCTTGGCCTTCCTCCTCCTCCCCCTCCTCCTCCTCCTCCTCCCCGATCACCACCCCTTCCTCTGCCACGTCCACCACGAGCTTCTTCTTTCTTTCTTGACTTGGGCTTGGGAGCATCATCCACCAACAAAGTGTCAAGAGGGAGTGCGTCTGGGAGAATAAAATAACGAATATTGTTTCCCCGGATAGAGAGTGTATCGAGTGTCGTTGGGTCACGATTACGCGCAGTCATTTTGACCGTTTTTAGATGGGTGTTCATCTGCATGTCGACACCTAAGGAAATGGATAATTCAGCATGCTGTGTGAGACGAAATAAGCTTACCTGTGATGGTCCCATGAACGACTGATCCGTTTTTAAGCTCGATAGTCACCGTCTCATTGTTCAATTTCATCAAAAATCTGAAAAAGCGTCAAGTTAGCCAGTACACACCACGATCACGGAGATATAAGATACCTTACGAGCTTCATCTTGCGGAGGAGTTGACCAAAAGCAGCGGCGTGACGATCACCGTCACACACGCTCTAACATGGCTCTAATCACGGATACACAGTGCGTATGGCAGATTTCGTTCTGTTCGTTGTTGAAACACGTATTTAGGTTTCTGGTTCACAATATGCGCCTTTCATATCTACGTGAGGTGGAAGACCCATACGGTCCACGTCTGATTGCGTTCGACCCATCGTATGCTTCCAACCCTTATATTGTAACAGCTTCCCTTGCCGATCTGGACCGGTGGACAGAGTTGACTGTACCGCCTAGCCCACACATCAGTGAGGACGAAGCAGAAAGGCCATTAGGATTTCCGGCCGCGCGTCTTCATCACACTCAGACTATCATGGGGAACAGAACAGGAGCTTTAGGAATCCGTGTTAATGGAAAGCGTGCCTCGTCATCGAAGCGAATGTCGGGCATTATGAAACAGTCAGATCGGCTGCCACCAAATGTGCAAGTGCAGGGTCCAACAGTTACTGAAGAGACTCCGGTTGTTAAAGCTGTGCAGTTCGTGCCGATGTTCGCGAGAGCAGCTGAAATGGAAGCTAGACGGAAAGCAAGGATAGCAGCCAGGCAAATGTCAAGACAAGGCGCTGGCGCTATTCAGCCACCACCTGTTCCGAAGCCTATTGTAGATTCTTCATCGTCCGAAGAAGATGTTGACTGCGTGAACGACTCGTCGTCCGATGAGCTTGGAGTTAGTGATCAACCTCGTAGTATCGACGAGGCAGATGACTTTGATCCGTGAGTCCTATCTCTGACTCTGTCGGTGCACTCTCAATTGACCGTAGCCCAGCGAGTTTGCAATGACGCGTGCCACTGGCGCAGATGATAGTGGTTCTGACGCTGTATCAGACTTTTCCACATCAATTTCAAATGCTTCTGCCCCCATGTCTCCTCCCCATACCAATAGCCGACGGAGGCCACGCTTGAGCCCCGTCAATGAGGGAAAGCACAGGTCTCACACACTGCATCCATTGTCCTCAAATCCCAGTACTGAATTAACCTTCGCTCGAAAGAAGGTTGGAAATTTGAAACCTGTAAAGTCATCCTTGAGCGCGATAATGGCATCACTAGGCTCATCAAATCCTTTTGCTGAAATGTATGCAGCAGTCTCTGGGAAGAGTGAAGTGGCATCTATAAACGTTCAAGTGTACTTTCCACGCGCCACCGAACTTTCTGGCACCCCAATGGACTTGAACGTAAGAAAGGACGCCACGGTAGAGGAGGTAATTGGTTTTGCATTATGGACGTATTGGGAAAAAAAATGGCTACCAAGACTTGATGAAGGCTTAAGCGATGAGAATGATTCAAAATGGGAGGAGAAAATGTCAGCTGTGAGATGGGTGTTAAGGATTGCCGAGATGGATGGCGAGGTCGATGATGATTTTCCTCGTAGGTAGTCTCATGTTTGGTTGGCATTGCAACTCACTCTAATAGCACCCGACCGAACGGGCAAAATCGCGAGATTTAATTCAGAAGCGTACGCGATAATTGAGGCCACTCCGACGCAAGGTGAGGGCAATGGTAAATGTGATTGCAATTTATTAATTTGCGAATAGTGGAACAAAATAGGATAATCCACGATAAAATCTATAGAAAAGCCGACAAACCTATCGTTCCTGGGCCGAATTCTGCTCCTGCCCCAACGAGTGCTATGGCTACTTCCGCACTTGGAGGCTCAGTGGCGGCATCCAGCTATTTAGGACCTACAAACCATGGACCACAGATTTTGTTAAGGATACGCATAGCGGACCATGCAGACTCAGTTCACGTTTCCACAACCATACCCGTGTACGTTCATTTGGATCCAATGTTTGAAACGTAGTAGGATAATGTCGAATCCAGGTCAGCTGGGATGTACCTCCAGGAAGCGCTGGAGCTTGTTTGCAGGAAACGGCGTCAGATGGATCCCGGAGATTACGCCCTCCTTTTGGGTGACCAAAGTTTACTGGTACCGCTTGATCGAACGGTAGCCAGTTTGCAAGGAAAGAGGGAGCTGTTACTGGTAAAGCGAAGCATGCTACCTCAGTACGGAGAAGACATTGTGAGAGGCGTAGGAAAGACGACAGACCCCAATGGTGAGCAATGAGCTTGTCGTTCTTAGGGCAAGTTGACAGCGCTCAATCGTCATGGCATAGCTTCTATCTTCAAACGCATGTCTGATACCCCTGCCGAAGTCCAATTTGCGACAGATTACACAACTGCATATAAGGTCCGTGACTTTCTCTTGATGGCACCATGTTTGCTAAACAGTTGTTTAGAAATATGTCATTTATCGAAAAGTGCCTATGCTTGTTGCAAAGCAAGAAAGGACGCTTGCTATTGATGGCGTCTACGTACATGTCAGCTGAAATCCAAACACCCCTTGTGCTCTGGGCTCACTATCTTTGAACTGACAGATCATGCCATCAAATCGAGCCAAGGCAGTTTTTGACAATGCAAAGACATCATCATATCACATAAATAGCATTGCACATTGCAAGCAGTCGACGAAGATGACCTCTGTTTTCAAACTTGTGCTGAACGGGAGAGCCGGAGGTAATAAGCGGTATGATTTCGAAGCAGAGAGCCCGAAACATGCTGGTATGTCAATTGAACGAAATTTCTTTACGCAAACTAACAGCTATACAAGACGAGATTGTGTCGACTATAAATAACTTGAAGAGCGCTTTGGAACGGTCCGGCACGCTGAACCGGGCGCGGAGGAGTAAACAGATTGGCTAACACCTTTTCTTTCAGCAAAGCTTTGAATATTATGTATCATTATGTCTGGGACATTTCGCCTTCAGCAATAACATGGATCTCACACAAGCTTTGCTACGGTCATCATACGGTTAAAGTCATCGAAAGCCATCGACTTATCCGGCGAAGAGGAAAACATTTCCAGCATTTCATTTATCTATATATTCGAAGGAATGTAAGTGGTGAAGCGGCTGAGGAGAACGTTACCGACCTCGACTGTCGTCAACTTTGTACCAAGGGTGCCGGCCGCTTGCTGAATCTCTTGTACCGTTATTCTTCGGGTAGAGACATCCTCTAAAGGCGCTCCCGGAAAGAACAAGGAATACGCTTCAAGGCAAGCATCCTTCATACTACCGAGTGAATGTCGGTTTGAAGAGTGTTGTGAGGAACCAGCACTTGAACGGACAGCATGTTTTCGTCGATGGAGGGATTTTTCGCTTGGTTCTTCGTATTCCGAGTCGTCTCTTGAATCCTCGCCTCCATCGAGCGACCGATATTCGTCATCGTCACTCTCTGGCGAGTCGGCATTGATGGAATTATTGACTGAGCTGTTATCATTTTCCTCCTCGTCTGGTTGTCCAAGTAGTACGGCGCACACAGATCGCCAATCATCGCGACTAACCACCTTGTCTGAAAGGTGGTGGTCATCGACAGCATTTGTGGCTGAACTCCAGCCGGATGCAGCGTTACGGAAAACAGCCAGAACTTGTTCATCATCTGATGGAAGGTTGAGGTATGAAAGTGCCTCAGGCACTGAAGACAAAGGAATATGATTTTCAGGCGGCTCGTCGATTATGAAACCTCCACCGACAAATGAAGCTTCGTCAGTTGGGGACGTTGGTTTTACGGTGAGATCAAAGGCTTCATCTACAGAACGCTGCAGCGCACTGGACAAGTTGTGGAAAGACGCGGACATCTTTACGAAATCTTGTGATTACATTATCATTACAGCGGTGAGGTTATGAAGTATCCATTGACTCGTCTCCAACACCGATTAAGGTGACTTGTTCACTCGTAATGAGACTTCTTACTTCTTCTTTCTTCCATGCAGTTGTTCCTCTCTTGAATTCATATTTATTCTCTTTCTCTGCTCTCTGATTAGGCATTTCGACGTTTCGAAGCATCTCTGTCGAGGTGGCAGTTATTATGCACGCGTCCACATTGGAACCCGAGCCAAGATCGTTGAAGATACCAGCGAAAATGGCATCCTTAACAAGCTGTAACGCTTCTGCACGCTGGAAACCCCGTTAGTTGAAGAACAATGACAAGCAACGAGTTAGCACTGACGTCCATGTTAGGTTTCCAGCCGCTCTCGAATACAGCCATTGCTGCCAGACTTCCGGAACCCATAGTAACGAATGGAAGCTTGTCGGTAGAACCATGTGGGTGTATAGTAAAGAGGTGGGGTCCGGCTGAATCTACACCGCCCAGTACTAATGCGGCACCGATCTGCCCTTGATACCTGCGACATAAAGATTATTAGTCAGGGTTGAATATAGAGGACTGGGAGTTACTTGAAGAGTGTTTGCTTGAGCATCGTCATCGCGGTTACGACGCGGGGTTTTCTACCGGTCCAAAGAGCGTGTAACTCCATGTTTGATGATATCATGGCAGTAGTAAATTCTGTATCAGCAGCTGTTCCTGCCCCACAACATCTGATATTTTCTGTAATGTAATGTATCTGCCAACCATGTCATTTGTGGATCGGGAAGGATTGTCGACGGTGCTCATTACCTTTTCGCAATTCTTATCAGCGACAATATCACCCTCTGTCGCTCGAGTGTCTGCGCCTAATACAATGCCATCTTTAAAGAGACATCCGACAATAGTTGTTCCAGTGCTAGTCGCCTTTGGAAGTGGGATTCCTCTCTCGGCCAGGAAGTTGTTGCTGGTAGACTATGAGCTGCGAAGAACAAATGAAATGGAGTTACTCACCGAATTTGATTCGAGAAATCGAATCCAGAGGCCAGATGAACGGAAGGTACAGACATGTCAAAGGAAGGAGGAATACGCGTCAGCAGCCTGTGACCCCCACACGCGTTCAGATAAGATAAGATTTCCATGGCTACCACACAAACCACCATCTCTCCCCACAACCAGCAGCCGTTGATCACTAGGACATACCCTTCTAACGAACAAATAGACGCTGCCATAAAGGATGCCTCTGCTGCTCAGAAACTCTGGTCCAGAATTCCGCTCGATGAACGCATCGCCATTGGACGAAAATTCATGGTATTCACCATCTCCTTGACCAGAATCGCCCTGACGCGTTGCAGGATGAGATAAAAAACATGAGCAATGATATACCGATGGAGCTAACATTGGAAATGGGCAGGTTTGTAGCTACATACCTTGCTCGGACATGATGATTGATATTCGATCCAGACCTGTATCGCAGAATGCTGGCGAGATCAGAGGACTACTGCAACGAGCAGATTACATGCTATCCGTTGCATCTTCTTGCCTCGCAGATATATCTCTGAAGGACACTGATCAACCTGGTTTTCGGAGATTCATCAAACGCACCCCTCTTGGCGTGGTCCTTATCATTACACCATGGAAGTAAGTGCTATTAAGTGCCATCCATCTTCTTTGGTACCGTCTAATATGCGATGATCCAGCTATCCATATCTGACATCTATTAACTCTGTTCTGCCGGCGATTGTAGCCGGCAATGCTGTTCTGCTGAAGCCATCTCCTCAAACCCCTCTCACAGCGGAGCGCTTCGCGCTCGCATTGACCAGGGCAGGCGTTCCTCCAAATGTCATTCAAGTCGTGCACATGTCCCCAGAACTGACATCCTACGCTGTGCAACATTCCGATATCAACTTTGTCTCGTTTACCGGCAGCGTCCAGGGAGGCAAGGCCGTGGCCAGGGCTGCCGCGAATGGTGATGGCTTTCCAGGTGTAACACTGGAGGTAAGCTTAGCTCGCTGATCTATATTACCGCTAACGCCGTCCTGCACCAGCTGGGAGGAAAAGACCCTGCTTATGTCAGAGCAGACGCAGATTTGAATTATACAGTGCCTGAGCTCGTCGACGGTGCGGGATAATCACATCTGCGCAGATCATCGATGGATTAATTTTTTTACAGGCGCTTTCTATAATGCGGGCCAGAGCTGCTGCGCTGTCGAGGTAAGCAAACTTTTATATACACAACTCTGGCTGACCACTAGAAGCGTATTTATGTCCATGAAGCTGCTTATGATGATTTTATCGCAAAATACGTTGATGCGGTGAAGGTATGAGGTCCAGATTAATCTGTCCCGATGACTATGAATAGGAGCTTGGACAGAAATACCAGCTTGGAGACCCCACACTGCCCGAGACAAATCTAGGCCCAGTAGTCAGCTTGGCTAGCGCTGCAAGGATTCGTAAGCAGGTTGCAGATGCTGGTGAGCGTCCAGTTTCGTGCACCAGAGTGGAGTTGCCGACGTCCCGATACAGTTGAAGCAGGCGCTACGCCATTGATTCCCGAAGATATATTCCCCATTGCACGTCTGTGAGGACTTGGGCAACCTGTAAAACTCCATGGCCTCTGACTCATAAATTCAGCGGGTCGACATACGTAGCTCCCCAAGTTCTCGTCAACGTTAATCATGGTATGGTCTATTATTCGGTATAGCTCTCATAGAAAGCTTACTGTGGATCTAGACATGACGATTATGGTGGAAGAGACGTTCGGGCCCGTAGTGGGTATACAGAAGGTGAGTGAAGTGTCACCCAACATGTCTTGATAGGCGCTAATTCAAATTGCAGGTTTCGTCAGATGAAGAGGCTATCAAACTCATGAACGACTCTCCATACGGTCTAACGGCATCTGTATGGACTAACGCAGCCGCTCATCCCGAGTCCGAGGAGGCATTTTCGAATATGGTTGACGCGCTCGAAACAGGAACAGTCTTCCTGAATAGGTTTGTATAAGTATTAGTTGACAAAGTTGCCTACCTCTTAACCAGAAAACAGATGTGATTCTCTAGATCCTGCTCTAGCATGGACAGGGGTTAAGAACAGCGGAAGGGGAATTAGTCTTAGCAAGTATGGTACGTGTTGTGAACTCGATGTATTGTCAAGAGGCTCATGAGTCCATTAGGCTACGATCAGTTCACGAGGGCAAAGTCCGTCCATATGAAAATACAGACATAATGTACTGTAGTAGTGTACTTTGCGGCAATACCAAACAACTCAAAATTGATATACTTGTTGAATATCAAAATTCTACTCCTGCGTCATCGACGCGTTATCACTAAAGTGCTATGGGAAAGAACAAAGTCCGTTGAGTTTGTCTACAGTTATGCGGCAATGGGGTTCATCTCAATAACAGAACAAATCCAGAAATTCATCATCAAAAAATTCCGCTGATGACAGAGACTATTTGTTGGAACGAGATGACTTGAACAATCCTCGCTTCTCTGCTTATTATAAAGCGCAGAAAATCGTTCCAGAGGCAGAATGGGAACCGTTTCTCAACTCAATGCGGCGGCATCTCCCAACAACATTCAGAGTAGCTGGTAGCAGACAGTGAAGTATTTTACCGGTGAATCCGAACGGGATGACTGATTGAGCAACCTTGTAGAATTGCCGAGTCACTAAATTCGATGATAAAGGAGATACACGTTCCAGCACTTTCTGGCGATATCGAGTTTGAAGGTCAACGGATTCCGCCACCAGTCCAAATTCCATGGTGTGTTTCGTTACCACCCGGATGTTGACTTTTTCTTAAGTGTACAGGTATCCAGGCGGATTGGCGTGGCAATTCAACGTACCTAAAAAGGTTCTGCGCAAGCAACAAGAATTTAAAAACTTTCACTCGTTTCTGGTCTTTGAGACTGAAATTGTACGCATGTTTCGTTCGCCTCAGATCCTGATGAATAATTTAGAAAGGGTAACATTTCAAGACAAGAAGCTGTGAGCATGTTGCCTCCGCTTTTTCTAGACGTTCAACCCCATCATAAAGTGCGTCATTGTCAATTCACTTTGCTCACTGACGCTATATCGTTAGGTTTTGGACATGTGTGCTGCTCCGGGTTCAAAAGTGAGGAACGCGTTATTCTCGTGAGGATGCAGTCTCTGATTATTCAAACACAGACGGCTCAAATTCTCGAAGCACTGCATGCGAATGATACTGTCACATCTTCAATTATTCCAACTGGCTTGTTGGTAGCAAATGATAGCGACCATAAACGTACACATCTGCTCATTCACCAATCTGCACGACTTCCGAGCCCAGCGCTCATGGTTACAAACCTCGATGCATCAAATTACCCTGTCATTAAAGTTCCCACTTTAGACTGCGTAAAACCACAGCAGTTGCACTATGACAGAATACTTTGTGACGTACCATGCAGTGGTGACGGCACAATGAGGAAAAACATTGGAATTTGGAAATCTTGGCAACCTGGAGATGGAAATGGGCTACACAGGTATAGAGATCGTTCTTGTCAACTACTCTCCATATTCTAACAAGGACTCGGAATGCAGTCTCCAGGTTAGAATTCTGCAGCGGGCCATGAAACTCCTCGAGAAAGACGGGAGAGTTGTCTATTCCACTTGCTCTCTGAATCCATTAGAAAACGAGGCAGTAATATCTGCAGCGTTGAATGCAAACCCAGGTAATACACTCTCGTGTGGTGATAGAAAATTCTGAATTATCGTATCAGAATTCGAGCTAGTGGATGTTTCTGCCCAACTGCCTGAACTGAAGACGAGACCGGGCCTGACAACCTGGCGTCCCACAGTCGATCGCAACGGCGAAGTCACATACGAGACATTCGGAGACTTCCTTAGTGCATCCATAAATCCTGCTCTGAAGGAGAAACTGTCCGAAAGCCACTGGCCACCGAAGAACGCGGAAGATCTGTGCCTGCATCGATGGTGAATTAATCCATAATCAGGGCGAATCACTCGCTCAAGTACTCTTTAGCCTCAGGATATATCCACACTTACAAGATACAGGTGGCTTTTTCATCGCCGTCCTCGAACGGAAACAAGTTGCCCAGAAAGTTGGCGCCGGTGCTGCTAGTAATCGAAGGGAACGGAAGCGTGAGGCTGGTAAAAATGACGAGGATGTTCATCCCAAGAAGCTCCGCCTAGATCCTGAAGTGCTTGGGTCAAATACTAGTGAACTTTGTATTCCCACAGAAACCACTTTCCAGGAATCGGAAATGCAAGAATTGGACGAGCCGGAGAATCCGGGTGGCGTGCCGCCTGCGAAGCAGAGCAACGATGGTACCTTCAAGGAAAATCCATACACCTTCGTGCGATCCAATGATCCTATTCTACGTGCTTGTATGTAAGTCAGGAACTAGCCGTCTTTTGTGCAACGATCTCAGATTTTATTCAAAGTGAACGATTGCACTTGACGGCCGATTTCCCGGCATCAAATATTTTAGTCAGAAATCCCGAAGGAGAACCAGCTCGCTCGCTCTACTTGGCAAACAGTCTTGTTAAATCTATCATCGAAAACAATGATTATAAGAAGATCCGGTTGACTGCTGCAGGGACGAAAGTGATGTCCAAACAAGAGGCTGGAAAAGGGCTGCAGGCACAATTTAGGGTTTTGGGGGAGGGGCTCCCAGTCCTTCTACCTTTCATTGAGTACTCGACTATCATCGCAAGCGACCTGAACTCGCTAAGAATCCTCCTCACTACCCCTTATCCGCTTATATCAACATTTGATGATCCATTTCGGGAGAGAATACAAGACTGCCGTACGCTCTTATTTGCTATATGTATGTATATAACACCTAAACTGCAAACTAGCTATGGGGAGCCTTATTATCAAACTTACCCCAGACTGTACTGCAGGTGGTCGGTGAGTCTGTCTGGTCATAATAGCAACAATGTTTTCTCATAATTTCGGCAGACTTGCACATGAGCTCGTCCTTCCAATATGGAAATCAAATGTGTCCCTCACACTCATGATCGACAAAAAAGCGAAAAGGTTGGTCTTCGTTGCACCCGTATATCATCAGTATGCTAACCAGGTATTTAAAAGTGCGCTAAGCTTGCGCTTATTTAATGAGGATGTCACCGTGACAAAGGGCAAAATTTCGGCAATAGCACTCTCCGCGCATGAGGGTACAGATAGCTGAAAAGAAATAGCGCAGCACTAGTTGGTAGCCTACAAAGATGAAAGAACCGATCTCAGCCATTCGTTCTGCTCGATGCGAGGCTTAAACCTCTCCACACATTGGCGTAACTCCTGAAGTTGTTGCTCTGGATTATCGTGGTTGTCCACTAGCATGTCATCTTGTGAATCTCCACCAACGTTACCCACAGTAGATGACCAGCTTCTCAAAAGTCCTTCCATAATATGAACCCCTTCATCTACGTCGGAGACAGATACGTCGTCTCGTTTATCTGCATCGAGTCCAAATTAGAGACTGGACAGAGAGTATAAGAATTGGGTTACCAAAATCTTCCAATTCGTCTGCTTTGCGCTTTGCCAGCTACAAAGTCGTTTAGTCATAGAACTGAATCAATAATGAGTAACTTGACCTTGATTACGTTGTTCGGGAAATTGGCCAATTTTGCAACATGGATTCCAAAACTTTGGTCACATATACCTGTTTCAATTTGGCATAAGAAAATTTCCTACTTCGACGGTGTTTAGACTAACCAGGCTCGACTTTGTATAGCAATGTGATATCTCGGTCTTGGTTGCCATCATTGGTTTCTGTGACGTGTGCGACTACATGGAGGTTTTTTATGTGAGGCACCTGTTGATCTAGAGCTGTTAACTCATGGAAATGGGTAGCGAAGAGGCAAAATGCGCGTATTTCGGAAGCTATGTGCCTGTGATTGCGGTTGGGGAAATTGCAGATGATTAAGATTCGGTGGCCTTACTCGGATATAGCCCATGCCAACCCAAACCCATCATAAGTAGATGTTCCTGTTAAATTACCTCAGCGGTTGCATTCCTTTGTGAACAAAACTTATAACCTCTGCCTAGTTCATCAATTATGATAAGTGAATCTTGCGTGGCTGCCTGGTCAATCGTTCACTTGTCAGTAACTCCGTCGCATGATCTAGTATTTGACGAACCCGCAGGATGGTAGCAGTTTCCAACATCTCTGCCATGAATGTCGAAACGCCTTTGAGCTGACTATCTCCAGCCCCCACACGGCATAAGATAGAATCAAATATTGGCAGTTGTGCCTCTGAACACGGGACGAAACATCCGACTTGGGCCATCAATGCAATGACCCCTACCTTTGGAAACCGATGAAGAATAACCCTCAAATCTAACAAAGTCTGCAAACCTGTCTGATGTAAGTTGATTTTCCGCCCATATTAGGTCCGGCTACGTTACAAGTCCTGTTAAAGAATGAAGGGGTAGACAATTTGGGTATGCACATACTTATAATCAGCAATTCACTCTGTCCTAGAATAAGTTAGCTTGAACAAGTCAAGATCATAAGGAACTCGAGCAATTACCTTTGTTCATTTCCACATCGTTCGGTATGAAATGGATTTCTTCCTGAACTTCTAAGCAAGGGTGCCGCGCATCTCTGAGAATGAGTCCGCCGTCGCCTTGGAAAAACATGAGACTGACTCCCAAACGTCAGAAATAATTACCTTTATCGACCAAGTGCGGCTTGACGTATGGTTCGGGAGCATTGGCAGATACGTGAGCAAAGCTATTCAAAATATGAGGAAGCTAAATCGAGTTATGGACAAGTTACCTGAGGATAACGTCAAGTTGAGCAAGCACTCCGTCTAATGACTCTAAGACGGGGGCATATGTTGCTAATTTTGCTAAGAAAATGGTACAAGCCCAAAGCAAATACGTACATGCAATATTAACTACTTCTCGCACAAGTCCACTCTGGGTTCGAGAGTATGACTGGGATAAGTCTTTGAATTCTTCAGCGAGAGATTTGAGTGCTTTGGTGGTAAAAAAAACGCCGCTTTTTGTTGTGCCCAGTTCAATATATTTCTTGGAAAGTGCCTTGGCATCCTGAAATACGTTCATTTCATGTGATGATAGGTGGATAAGGTGCCAACGTTTTTTGTCAAACGAAAACAATATCCGTAAACTTGATTGTTTTCAAGATGTAACTTTTTGTCCAATTCAAGACCGAGGTCTTTTCCAATAGCGCGATGCTCTTGATCCAGTCCGTCTCGTACCTGTCGAATTTGTGATAAAGTCAAACCATGGAATGCAAGGAGCTAACATGTGTGAGCCTCTTCGAGAGTTCTCGAAGCCTTGGATCGTGGTCAGGCTTGATGACATAGTTGTGGTGATCAAGCTCATCAAGGTCCAGAGTTTGCTCGACCATTTCGCCGTACTTTTCAAGACTCTCTTGACAACCCTACTGGAAGTCAGTAAAAGATCACATTTTCTAAAGGGGTGGGTTCCTGACACGTAATGTCTGGACATAAATCTCATTCAACAGCTGGACGCATTCTTGATCAAGCTCTATGTTTTCCAGCGTCTCGATGATGCCGGGTAACTGGAAAGTTGTCAAGAGGTGTACGTTAAAGCGTAGGAAGTTAAGACCTTTAATATGGCTTGATATACGCGTACAACATCTTCAAGAGATGACACAGATCTCCGGAAGCGTTTGCTAAGGCGATTTAAGTCAGGGATGAACTTTAAATAATCGTCCTATGCAAAGGTTAGTTATGTGAAACCTTCCTACCAACAAACTAACCCGGAGCGTTCGGCGGGCGTTTGAATCGTTAAAGAATATCTCCACAATATTTAGGCGTTTTCCTAATACAAATGAGGTATTAATCACGGGTGCAAAGTTGCACGTACTTATCTCGTGGCGATTCATCAGCGGTTGCCGAAGCCAGGCTGCGAGCAGACGTGTACCCTGCGCCGTTTTGCATTTGTTCAGTAATCCAAGAAGGGTTGTGTCACGAGCAGAGGTTGTCTGATAGGTATATTAGATGGTTGAATAACTTGTATCTTTTCAATGTCACAGACTTGATTCGCAGATGACTCCGTGAGACTCAAAGCTTTGAGGGCACTGGCATCCAGCCTCATATATTGCGTAAGATCATGGGTACGCAGTTTATATGCCGCCTGATTCGAAGGGTCGGAGAGGAGAGACAAATATGAGATCAATGCGCCGAGAGCGGATGGTGCATTCGGGAGAGATAATTGGGCTATTCCCTCCGTTAGAAATTGAATGGTGACTGGGTTTATAACGCACGAATTAAAAGAGAGGGCTCCGTCTGGGAGGGAAGGTGGATTGGATTCAAAAGGCGGCAAAGATTTTCGGAAATATTTTTAGCATTGAATTCGCCTGATGGAAATAAGTCATGAGAAAGGAGAAAGGAGAAAGGCAGATATACCCACTTGGTTTTCTTTCAGTAATGACTACACCACAACGGTCCAAGATAGTCCTCAGTTTGTTCAGATCAACATCTCGTTCTGTTGTCCCGGATATAGTTCCACTTGGGATGATAGCCTCCTTCACAGAAAGCTGGATAATTAAGGTCTTGAAATCTCATCAGCACTGGAGTATGATTGTAATCTTGGCCTGAAAGCTTACTAACTTCTAGGTTTGAAAACAAGTCATTATCAACGAACTCAGCCACACCCAACTCTCGCACACTTGTATCCGCATAGGAAACCCCCAACGTTTTCATTCTAGTCTTACTGCCAATAGAATCAACTGTAGTGGCCAGTCTGATAGACATGACGATTGGCGATGAAAGCAGGTTGGAATCGACAAACAGAAGATCCTCTACAGCTTGCAGGTTGCCTGGAGAGGCCTTCGGGGGAATCCTCGTAAGCGAGAATAAGAGGAAGCTGATGTACAAACCTCCTTGTCCAGTCGGAACTTGGAGCATTTTTTGCCTTGCCCAGGTTCTGGGACCCATATCTCGACCCGTAATTGCTTTGCGGTCAGGGCATCACGGAGTAACATCTGGGCAACGGTAGTTTTCATAGAAACACTTGGCAGACCGGCTCGTCCGCCCAGATACTTGATTACTGTGTTTGTATGATACACATGCTTGGCTACAAACTCTGCATCGGGCCCATAAGCCGCGTAGAATGCATCGGTTCCAGTTCGAAGGAAAAGCCTAAGCGTGCCTCTTTCTGGAGATTTGGGTGGGAGTTTATGGAAAAATGAGATAAAACCTGGATCAGTAGATTGGTCGATGCAGTCTTCGTCGTCTTTTTCCTTTCCGTACATCGTTCGCGTCGGACGTCACGCGTTTGTTACCTCCATTTATAACATTCCCATTAGTTTTCAAACTCCGACTGCACCACAGAACCATTGGGTTTGATACCTGTCGATACAGACCAAAAGGTGTGTACGCTGATTTCCTCTTCCAATGTGCCTTGTCGCACATATTGGGGTGTCTTGCATCGCCTGACAGCGATATTTCTCGGATTTTCGGGCTAGAAATGATGGATGGCACCTAAGGCATCCCGATGACATAACTGACTTCATGGTCTAGATGCGAGACGTTCTCAAGACTGAGGAGCTTGATATTCCTTCCAATGTTGAAGTCACAATCAAGTCCCGTGTGATTACCGTCAAAGGCCCGAGGGGAACGCTTACCAAAAACGTGCGTCACGTTGACATGGACATTCAATTGGTCAAGGGCAAAACATCCAAAGTGTCGCTGGCAGTTTGGCAAGGCGGCAGAAAGCACGTCGCTTGTCTGAGGACCATCCGTAGTTTGATCAACAACATGGTCATCGGGGTAACCAAAGTATGTCATTGCAATTGATCACTTGGAGAATCTAACGTCCAATTTAAGGGCTTCCAATACAAAATGCGTGCAGTATATGCACATTTCCCCATTAATTGCATTATCCAGGAGAGTGGTCATGCTATAGAAATACGTAATTTCCTTGGTGAAAAGGTGGGCGCCACTTTTCCCTCGCTTTAACGTTGCGAACTTGCTTTTTGTTGTAGACCGTTCGACACGTCGGTATGTTGGATGGTGTTGTAGTATCAGAATCGAAGGCGCAAAAGGATGAACTCGTTCTAGAGGGCAATGACATCGACAACGTCTCGCAATCAGGTGCTTTTTTATGACATACAGTTTAAGCTCTGAATGCTAATTATACCACGAAGCTGCTTCAATTCAAGGGGTATGCCGTGTACGGAATAAGGATATCCGTAAATTTTTGGATGGAATCTATGTTTCGGACAGAGGCACAATTTTGGTAGACAATTGACTGCCCAATTCGCTGTTCTCACGTATATAACCAATGAATCATACAGCGTATATTAAAGCAATCGATGTATACTTACGCCGGATGTCATTGTAAAGGCTACATTCATAGTTAGGCCACGTGACCAACCAACTTTTTTGTTTGCTCTGAAAGGGGAAGTCAAACAAGATCATGTTCTTCTCCGACACCATTCTTTCGCGTCGCGGGCCTCTTGGCAAAGTATGGCTTGCCGCGCATATGGAGCGCAAGCTATCCAAAACTCAAACATTGCAAACAGATATAGAGAAATCTGTGGATGCAATAATGGGTCAAGAGATTGAGATAATGGCATTGCGTCTAAGCGGTCAATTACTGCTTGGGGTCGTTCGCATATATAGCCGGAAGGCAAAGTACCTCTTGGATGATTGCAATGAGGCGTTGCTGAAGATTAAAATGGTAAATCCAGATGAATATTACAACAATGGGCTTACCCCTTTGTGCAGGCTTTCCGTCCTGGACCGGTGGACCTGAACGATGACGAGCTGGTTGTTAGTAAAAACTCCATCACATTAGCTCCAAATATGGTGGACCTTGACCTCCTGCTGCCCGATGTACAATGGTACGCTTTCTGATCACTGTTTGATTACGCTAGTAAACGGAAAAGCTAGGGACCTGGACTTCGAGCATAGACCTGATACAAGCACTCTAGAAGTTGGAAGGGATGCCTCTCCAAGTTCTATCGAACCGTACCTGGGCGTGCAGGCAGGTCCCCCTTTGGAACGGAGCACACCCCCGGATTTCGAACTTCCTACATTCGAGAGTGTGGACTTAGAGGATTTTGGTGTCGGGTTTGATGAGGTATTGACCTCTCCAAGTTCCATCGAACCGCATCTGGGTGGTGTGGATGACCCTATTCCCACAGTCTTAGGAGACTCCGGCGTACAGTCGGATGCGCAGGAGGTACCGAGGCAAGTTAAAGCAAAAAAACAAATAGTCGACACTATGACCGAGTTACGGGACGGCGAAGGCAAGGGTAATGGCCCAGATGCCGGTGGCATTTTGGCTGATCACCAATATCTTCGCAGCTCTTCTATCGTGTTGCAACTCCTGAAAATACACGTCAATCCGACTGCACACTTCTTCCGTGGCAAAAATAAGCAGCATGGTCTTTGTGACGCTCCCTATGGCATTGGACCGGAACTGAAACATCTATTTACGCGTCCTGCTGGCAGACTTCGTTCAGTGAAAAGAAATCTATCACCTCAAGGAGACGCACTCCCCAAGCGCCGACGCGTTGAAGAACCTGAAAACGTCTCTCAGTTGGAATTCGGAAGGAGAGGCACTAGCCCGGCCGCAAGTTTGCGAATCGGAAGTGACCTATTAGAACCAGAGGAGCTGGAGGCGTTTCATGCTCCTTTATCCTTTGGTGTCGAACCATTCCCATCGCACAGCCAACAATCCGACAATGCAGACGCAGCCCCTGATCGGAAGGGGTTTAGTAAAAATACAGTGCAAGCGTTGGAGATAATTCAGAATGAACTGGGATCTGTCGGCGCCGAAAAAGTTTTGAGTTTTCAGACAGTTTCCAATAAGGTAGAGGAACCCCGAGAAGGATTTCATGCTCTGATACAATATTTCTAGGCCTCTCGACGCGCTGCTGCATCGTTTTTCTTTGAACTCCTTGTATTGGGAACTCGCGACTGTTTGAAGCTAACGCAGACTGCCCCATTCGAGAATATCGAATTTTCAGCCAAGGAGAAATTCTGGACAATTCTTGAATCACAATCAGTGATTGCGACTGTGTAGTAGCTTGGTACAATTTGTCTGCCATATATGTATAGCAAATTTCTCCTTACAGTAGGGGAGCTCGAAGTAAAAATGCAAAAGCTGTATTTCGTGGCATTTGCACAACACCGCCACCTTATGTCAGCATCTGAGTGACACGATAACACAATCACAATCTTGATCGACACTGATTTGATGACTCTCCCCTCCAAAAAGACATAAATTTATAATCTGGCTGCGAGAGACTATACTCAGACATGCATATTCTTTTTTTTTTTTTTTTTTTTTTTTTTCGATTGCAGCCCGGGTTTATTATGCCAGTGTAAGTAAGTACTACAAATTTATGACGTGGCTAAAGAGCCCTATGGCATAGTAAAGGAACTATGGAAGTGAGACTTAAAAGAGCAAGTGACTCGTAAGAAGAAAAATGAGCGGTAAAAAAATTACGGTAATTTGCATATGTGTCAAACATAACAAAAGGCGTCCGAATGGAGACATGTCCACACACAAGTCTTGCTATTATCTGACGAGGTGAATTTTGACCTCGCACGACGATATTATCGCTTTCTTGCTGACTCTTCTTTTCTTTTTTGGGTATATGCGCAATGATATGGGACGTCCTCAACGGCTGCGCCTTTGCTGAAATCTACCGATTGGACGATAGAGGCCGAAGAGTATGCAGGAGACTACTAACATGGTGAAGATGTCCCGAAGAAGACATCTTGTTCGGCCCTGCCGCCTACCAAGCAGTAACTTGCGACACTACACCCTGGATCCAGGCGATCCTTTCAGATCCGGATTCCGATGATTTGCTGATTAGGCCAAAGAGCCGGAGTAATAGGTATTCGAGTGGTGGGGGGGTGTTAATCCGGTCGCAGAGAAGACGTCCTCCATGGCACCAGGCTCATAGAGAGGCGTCACCAAAACAATAAAAATCTGAAAAAAAAAAAATAAAGTCGATCGCTCAGGCAAGGGAAGAAACTCCCGCATCCGAAGAAGCGGAAGCATTGGGGGCTCGTTTGCCGGATGGTGCAGGGGGAACCGAAGTCCATGGTTTGCAGCGTATGGGCGTTCCTCCAAAGAGTATCGTGGTCTTCAGCAATCGTTTTGCCATTGTGGAATGTTTGTCGTCGTTGAAGCCAATTTTTAAGGTGGCTTTCTTAGCGTTAGGAATGTCCTTTTTGGTGACGATGCTAGGGCCGTTCGTTATATTGATGTCGGACCATTTTTCATTTTGTTGGATCATAATGTTGAAGTCGTTATTATCGAAGGGAGTGCCTTCGATGTCGAACAAAGGAACGTCAATGAATTTGACGTATGATACGGTATTCTTGTTGAGAACAGTAGGAACGTTCCCAAAGGTCGCTTTGGCTGAGTTGATTATATCCGTCTTGTCTCTTGTAGAGAGAGGTTTGGCGCATTTGATGACAAGATTGCCGCGTGATGACCAAGAAATGGATTTGCATTTATTTTCTACGAGTGTGTCGTTGACGTTTTTTCGCATTTCTGCAATACGTTTGTAAGATTCGGCAGTATTGGCTGCTTTGAAGTCTGATAAAACGAGGACGTTTGAAGGCGTCCCTTTATTTGTGCAAGATTTAGCTGCTCTGTCGCGAATGATCTCTTTCGGAGATTTGGCGGATGTGACATTAGTCTTCGCGGCAGTAGCGAAAGACTTAGGAGGGGACATGCATATTCTACATGGCTCATTTCTGGCTGAAAATATGTGCTGTGAGCGGGCTGTGGGCAGATTTTCATCTAAAGCAGCAACATGCAATTG
>KN818272.1:139820-168151 GCA_000827485.1 Amanita muscaria Koide BX008 | reverse complement strand
ATTTCGACGGCCGCTACCCTAGCGAATTTAATCGCAGATATTTATGAAGAGCAAACGGAATTGGTACGACAACTTGCAAGCATACTGAAAGTGAATCGTCGCACGTTCAAAGTTTGACATGATGTCCTAATTTCAATCCATAGGCGCCCATCACTCTGATCGCTTGCAGCTTGATCGTCGTGATACCCTGTGTTTACCGACTCTTCAAGAAGGACGAAGAGGAATGGATGTTATCTATTCCGATAAATATAGACGTTTCCGATGCAGTACCTGCCGCTCCGAGTGCTGTCACTCTTCCAGAACGGGTAGCAGTTAGAGACCCTGCGATTCGGTCATTCCCAACATTTCCTCTTCCGTTTTTAAATCGAAGTCTTGTAGAACGAGGGCAGTTGCATTCATGGCCACAACGCGACTGTATAGAAGATAAATCGGCCATGCTGGAAACAGACATTTAAAAACAGACGTTTAAGGCACGTTCGTGTTTAAAGAAGATATTGCGATCACGAGGGTGAGTCCAGTTGATAAAGTCTACGCTGAATATGCAATTAATTTTCCGCGAATAATGCGCAGAACGAACAGATATTACCAAATCCCTGGAGCTTTAATGACGAATGTTAGAAGATGTGCCCTCGTCAGACGCGGCAACTCTGTTGGGAAACACGAGGCAAAAGCGCAAGTAGAATATCCCCAAACCAGCAACAACTCCGTCCTTGTTCACAGGCGAATGCGACCGGTTAGTGGAATAGTAGATGGAACAGTGCAACACGAACTCGAATCCTCAGACTCGCTATGGTCAGCTATTTGAGAGAAGTGGAGATGGGGAGTGTTACCTGGCAGTGATTGTGCCTACGTGTGCCTACGTGTGTAAGTTCGATCTTTTTATTTTTTATTTTTTGCTTCTCTTCATCTCGTTTTCTTTGCATCGTATCCTCCGTCATACATAACACCGTGACATTGTACATCTGTCGTTCTCAGCCCATGACTGGTTCTAGCGGAGGCACTGCCTTACGGGCTCGTTTTCCTACACGCCTGATGCAGCTCCCCTCACAGAATCAACACCTTGCCGCCTACGGCTTTTGTCCATCCTTAGCTGTTGCCCCGTGGATCTACACATCATACGATTTAGCGTTGCTTGTTCCTCGTTATTTTCCATGCGCCGATAATAGTACTACGGCTCCGCACTGTCATTGCAGACTAATACAATGACTATTCTTCCACGCAACCCAGAAGCGGCCAAGGCGAAGCTCGATCCCTTACAAAAGTAAGGTGATTTATAACTACTTAAAAGTCAACGGAGCTCTTACTAATAATCGATGTACACATCCACCACCCTGGCACTAGCAAAGTATCGTGCCCGCAAGCCTTGTGAATTCATGAGCGCCTCGGATCATGCATATCTCCACACGCCCTTTGCGGCAGCTTTGCCTCTTGGTTGGGTGTGTGTGTTGGGGGGCTTGAGTAACATTGAGTAATTTTGACGAATAATGCTCTCCCGCCGAGTTTCAGTTGAAGCTGCATCAAATAGTCTAGGCGAGCAATGAAAAGGCTAACATTGACACCCGTGTTTCGCCTCTTAATTCGCCGTCGCGAGCGGAATTAGTGTCGAATTAGGGTTGTGAAACTCCTAGGAAGTCGACCGCCAGGGCCCCGCGTCGAAGGGAACCATATCTAGCTAAGTAGATCTGCTGTGGTCAATTGACAGCGTGAAGACATTGATTGACGTTTATGACGTTTTGAACACCCAGACATATCTATTAAGAAATGCATGTTAGTCACGCCGGTAAACCTGTCTACCTATACGCTACAGCACCAACGGTGTGCTTACGGGTATTCGAGCCATTGCACAGCAGTTCGTCTCTGTTCCTAGTGCAGTGGAGGCAAGCACCATCTCCGCATTCGCCAAGCAGCCTCAACACCACTTGAATCTAACGTTCAAACACTGCTGTTGAGAAAGCCGAAATGACCTATCCCCAGTGGTTCGTGATGACAATGCCTTCTCCGAACCGTACTGAGGACGAGGAGAACAATTGAGAACTTGAAGTACGTCCTGGGATGGATAGCTTAATCCATGTTCCTTGCGCGTGCCCTTAGAACCGGGAGCCGGGATCTTGTGGAAATTGTTTGTTTTAAATCAAAGGCAAAAACGCTTCTCAGCGGGTTAAATAAATTCTGTTCTACTCGGTGCCGAAGGACGCCGCCGGCGCTGTTAGCATAACGGAAGGGCAGGCACCTTGCACCGAGTTACTGAACGAGTGGCCTTGACAGATGTGAGGCCAATGATCATCAACATCTTTACTCAATGACATCTCATGTCGATGTCACGGTTATTCTCCCTTGAACTTAAACATTCGCATTCACCATACTGTTTTTGCCTGTCATGGCCCTGAGAGAGATTATAATACGTAAAAACACGTTTCCGTCCGGGCCGCACTAATCAATTGGACCTCAATTCAGCGTTTTCTTATCTCGGCTGCCGGTAGACAGATTCTGGCAATCAGGTCACATATATAAGACCTGACCCGGCGATCGGACGTAGCGTTTAGCCCGTCAAATTTCATGTATCCAAACATCTCTGACAATGTTTGGATAGGTAAGTAGCCGAGTTTTACGACATTTTGAGCGATGATGTATCTTTTCCTCTTCAATGGTTCAGGAACGACCGTAACAATGCACACTCTGGCAATAGCCATGGGCTCATTTCGGCTCATTCATCGCTATAGGACAAAACTCTATTACTGGGATGATTGGGGGGTTGCAGGCTGTTTGATTTGTAATGTAACGGTCTTCTCTGTGTTATGCACGCTCAAGGGAGGTATGGGTCATTATCGAATGCGATGTGCAACTTGTCATTCAGTTCATTTAGAGAGCCCACCAGAGGTCCAAACAATGAACGGGCAACTTCGGTTTTGGCTTTTATGGGTTTGCCTCCCATCTGCACAATGGTGTGTTTACGTTGTCTGGTTCCTTGCAGGACTTTTGGATTAAATTCAAACATACTGCAGGACTTCTCGTCTGAGCATCGCATTTACAGTTCTCAGGCTCATTCTATTCGACGTTTGGAGAAAGCGGCTGACGAAAGCCCTGATCGCTGTCTTTACCCTCGCATGGATGTTGATCACCCTTGACTACATAATCGAGTGCCACGTCAACACGCTTCCTCATGCTGATTGCACAAGAAAAATTGTACCTATAGTAGCACTTGCTGGTAAGTCTGATACGATTTGTGTACCCAGCTGACTGTTGCGTCCGAAGTGTACATTATCGGTGACGCAGGCCTCGTTTATATCCCGCTTCATCTGCTGAGACGCCTCAGGCTACCAAGGGGTGGTCGGTTGATGGTTCGGTTGGTTTTCAGCGCTGCGGGGATTTCGACGGTTGCTGCCCTTGCGAATTTAGTCTCAGATATTTATGAAGGCCCTCAAAAGGAAACGATGGGACAACTTTTATGCATACTGAGAGTGAATCGTCGCACGTTCAAAGCTTGACTTGCTGCCCTAATTTCAATCGCTAGGCACCCACCGCTCTGATCTCTTGCAGCTTGATTGTCATAATACCCTGTGTTTATCGGGTTTTCTGGAGGGAAGAGGAATGGATGGTATCTATTCCGATAAATATAGACGTTTCCAATGCGGGTACTGCCACTGTCAGTCTTCCAGGACGGGTAGCAGTCAGCGATCCTGCAACTCGGTCATTCACAACATTACCTCTTCCGTTTTCACATCGAAGCTTTACAGAACAACGGCAGTGGCATTCATGGCCAGAACGTGACAGTACAGAAGATAAACCGGCGATCTTGATAACGGACGTTTAAGGCGTGTTCATGGCTATATTTTGCGATCACGACTGTGAGGTCAGTAGACGATTGTCTAAATTGAACATGTGATTGATTTCCAACATATAGACCAGTTTCAATCTTCACCCTATAATGAGCAAAGCGAACGTTCATGAAGAAAATGGCCGCCTCTATTTTCAACACTTTGGCGCTCACGCGGCCGCTTTCAGTACTTAGGCTTTGAATAATTTAAACCTTTTTGCAACTCATTTGATCAGGTACATCTAGATGACAGTGTTCGTAGTATGCTAAATTGTAAAAAATAGATGTGATTTAACGAAAGCCACTGAAAATGGAACGGAGGCGATATGAACGTACTGATTTGCAATTGGGGACGGATCAGAGAAGGGCGCCGGTTATTGAAGTGGTAGGCAGAGGATGGTGGGGGCCACCATCGGAGTATGAGGGCGGCGGCAATAGTAGAATTATATGATTGGGATGTGGATGAAGTGAACATTCGGAAACTTACCTGGCTTCCTCGAGCTGTTATCTATGCCAGTATAGGCACCAGAGGCAAGCACGAAGCTTGGATGGTTGTTGTCAAGCTGTGTCCATTGAAAACGCCACCGACGTAGCTATCAACACTGCACGGCGAGCTGTGTGCCACTCGTGGTGCCAGAATCGTTCCTGATTGTTGAAACCAACGACGCCTTCATTTGAGCTGGTTCGCCCGCATTGTTTCGCTGAGTTAGCGCAGTAGCTGATCAGGACACGAATCACACGATGTCAATCAGTATCTGAGCAGATATCAAGATCAATGGAAGACTTACATCTTGAATAAGCATCTTCCTCCTGTTAATCACCCTCCTGCATTCACTTTGATGGATTGTCATCGATTCATCTCCCACTCATTGCTGTCATGTTGAATCCCTTGGGAAATAGAGACAAAGATACTGTTTATTCGAAAGACGCGTTGCAGTGCGCAGTCACATGACTGTGACTGTGTGATGTTAGCACACGCCTAAACGCGCTGATGCTACAAGGCTACACTACTTATCTCTCAGATCTCAGTGCGCGATTAGTGAACTGCAAGACACACTGGTGTACGGGTGTTGGACTTCATATAAGCTTCATAGCTTCATACCTGACTCGATATCCGCACCAATGTCACGCATGACAGGTGTGACATATTCTCACTCTCACTCTCATCGCAGCGATGCAGATCTCCCTGGTTGATAGGTGTGTGAACACATTAACAGTTAGATGATGGCTAATATTGCTTATAGTTCAGCCAAAGTCATCCTCTGGCCCACTTGTCCCACCTCCTGCGAATCCAAAAGTCGTGCGCATACAAAGTCACAAACACGCTTTCATGTCGGCTGACGGCCTTCCTGATCCTCAACCCATTGTGTTCTTCATCGCATCAGAACAGTCAGATGCCGCGGCCATCGTCGAATATACCAAGCATGTCATTTTAAGTTGAATAACCAAGCGTGTCATATCTGGATGATGATGACATGCTCACATTTCCAATAGTGAGCTTCATATCCATCGTCTAAGACGCACAGAAGACAGATTGATAGTTCCCGCAGTTACGTTGCGGTTGAACCCGGGCTGCACACTGTCGTTATTAACAAGTACAACCCCAACTCAATTGGGACCGCTGGACACGTCAATGAAGTATCTGTTTAGGCGGAGGTAGTACTCGTTTCCGTGCTCTGCGGCCACACAGACATTTGCGTAACCCCCGTGGTGAGGTTTCAGACCGCGTTGGATGTGTTGTCGCCTTGTATTCGCACCACGGCATCCTCAACGTCCACAGCCAACTCTAAACCCAGTATAAACACAATCCAGAACAATATCTGACTCTGGTAGCGACCGTGGGTCTCGAGCATTTAGTCCCTACAGCCCTGTCCGGCTGTCCCTTTCTGACTTACATTTATAGTAGCTCGCTAGTTTACGGGCCTCAGTTATCCTGATTTTCACACTGCTAATACTTATCCTACTGTAGACCTTCGTTAGGTATGAATCCAATATAATCATTGACGCAGAACTATATGCGAGTTGCCATAATGGGATGTTTGTAAGTACGATTCGGCAAGTCGGCAATGCCGGACCGGCAATCAAAGGTCTATTGTCCGTCTCTCTGTTGAATCTGTTGCCAGCTCTGCCTCTTCGGGCCAGGCTGACGAAGTACGTTTACTTTCTTGACGAACATCTCCCACCAAACGCCATTTAGTACGCATCACCAGTGAGCAATGAAAAGGCTTCCTATTCCTTGATAGCTTGCCAAAACTCGCGTACACTTTATCAGCGTGTAGTAGCACTGCATGGACGCGAGCCTGTAAGTCTCTCACATTGGATTAATTAGTATACAGCTAACAGTGGACGTGTTGACAGTTGACATGAAATTTGATTAAATTTTCAAGCTCAGCGAACGTGAACCTTTAAGCTTTACCACTGAGCCAATCCTCGTGTGTAACCTTATGATCTCGCTTGTTCTTGGAGGTAGAAGCCCAAGATACAATCCTTCCCGGCAATATTTTCAATACGCTTTCAACCCACACGATGAGATAGCAACAACAACTGCCGTGATAACGGTCTTTTACCTCAGCTGTCATGGCCGGGTGGCCCTGAGATTTGAAAAGGCACGTGTCGAGTCGTATGCAACCATTGAATTGAAGCTCCTAGCGATTGATAGACCAGTCTTATCTTGGCTGCTGTAGACAAGTCCAAACAGCGCCCATAGATATAAGACCTGACCCGATCACGCATCTGACCCATCAAATTACATGCATCCTTCAGACATCTCCGACAAAGTTTGGATAGGTGAAATCCAATTTTTGGAAACGCGTATAGCGCTGATGTATTCTTTCTTCTTGGATCAGGTTTTACTGTAACAATGCACACTCTTGCGATAGCCATGGGCTCATTTCGCCTCATTCATCGCTATAGGACAAAGTTCTATTACTGGGATGACTTGGGGGTTGCGGGATGTTTGATTTGTAATGTAGTATTCTTCTCCGTGTTGTGCACGCTCAAAGGAGGTATGGGTCGTTATCGAATACGATGTGCAACGCGTCACTCAGTTCATTTAGCGTTATTAACAGAGGACCTAAAAGAGACGAGGCAACCTCGGTTTTGGCTTTTATGGCTTAGCCTTTCATCCATACAATGGTATGTGTTACATTGTCGGTTCCTTGGGGTACTTGGATTAAATTCAAACATAAGGACTTCTCGTATGAGCATTGGATTCACGATTCTCAGGCTCATCAAATTTGATATTTGGAGGAAGCGGCTGACCATAGCTGTCCTCGTTGTCTTTACCCTTGCATGGATGTTGATCATCCTTGACTTCATAATCGAGTGCAACGTCAACACACTTCCTCATCCTAATTGCTCAAGCAGCGTTGCAGAAATAGTAGCATGTTCCGGTAAGTTTGACACCATTCGTGAACTCAACTGACTGTCGCGTTTAAAGTGTTCATTATCGCTGACGTATTTCTTGTTTATATCCCGCTTCATTTGCTGAGAAACCTCAGGCAACCGAGGGGCACCCGATTCATGGTTCGGGTAGCTTTTTGCATTTCGGGGATTTCGATGATCGCTACCATTATGAATACAATCTCAGAGTTTTATGAAGGCCCGCAACACGAAATGATGGCACAATTTTTATGGATACTGGCAGTGAATTGTCACACATTCAATGTTTGACATGCTGCCTAATTTCAATCACTAGGCCCCCATCGCTCTGATCGTTTGCAGCTCAATCATTGTAATACCCTTTGTTTACCGGCTCTTCATGAAGGAGGCCGAGGAGGATTGGATGATATCTATTCCGATAGATATAGTCGTTTCCGATGAGGATCCTTCTGCTGTCAGTCTTCCAGAACGGGTGACAGTCAGAGAACCCACAACTCGGTCATTCGCAACACTGCCTCTTCCGTTTTCACGTCGAAGCTTCACAGAACGAGGGCAGTTGCATTCATGGCCACAACGCAGCCGTATAGAAGATAAACCGGCCATGCTGATAACGGACATCGTTCATGTTTAAAGAGGATATTAAGGTGAGGTCATCATAAGAAATTCTAAATTGAGCATGTGATTGATTTTCGGCTTATGTAGGTTTTTTTGTCCCCTTGTCTTCACTCCGCGATAGAATTTGCAGAGCGGACAGATATTAACCAGTTGGAGCTTTGACAAATATTAGATGAGAAAACTGACATCCACAATAAATAATATAACCGCTACTTTCGTGGAGTTTCAAGTTGCCTCAATCTACAGTGTGTTGACCTTCTGTACTATAAATCTTGAGACTGCCTTATATGTAACTGCCCCCAATGTCGAAATTCGCACCAAATTAATCAAGACTGTCAACAGTGACCAGAAATTTACGTGTGAAATCGGCACGCCGCATTTTGACATAATGCACGTGAAGTGACGTGATCCATGTAAACATTGTGATTAGCAAAACAAGATCGTAAGATGTATTGTAATCAAATTAAAATCTGTGCAACAAAGGGAAAATTTTAGAATCTGTTCAAGGCCAATAATTTGTAAGTCTAATCACGATCATTTATAATCATAATTGGTCTTTGTTGGACGATGCGATGGCTTGCAGGGGAAAATTTTACGACCATTTCATGCATCATGTGGCAGTGGAAGGCCTTTGTTGCAACGTTAATCGCGTGGACAAGCCCTTCTTCATGGCTGAGATGTACGTTCAACATCGTTAGCACACCACTTCATCATCTTTGTGATTGGAACACGTGCTGACCATTTGCGCCACGTGCCGTTGCCGCAGACAAGACAACGGATTACGTAAGGCCCTAAGGGGTCCAGGGCCGTATCTATTTGCCCCACGTAGTTACATTCCGTCGTTCAAACAAGATGGCATAAATTGGGCGACCCTGGATTGGAGAGTATCAGCGCCTGAGTATCTCCCCGCTTTCATGATCGACTTGCAAGCACTGTTGGTTATCGTTTTCTGCGCATTATCAAGTATCTTCCTGTATACTTTTTCGCGAACGAGGAAACTGCACGCGCCTTATCCACGGGGGCCACCAGCCGAACTATTTGTTGGCAATGCCTTCGATATCCCATTCAAAAAAGCATGGATAAGATACTTGGAGTGGTCAAGGCAGTTCAACAGTTTGTATCGTCTCGCTTTTATAAGAACACACCGTTCCTTAACTTTACTTCAGGTGATATCATTCATTTGTCCGCACTCAACGTTCATATCGTGGTAATCAACACCTTAGAGGGTGCCGTTGAACTTTTGGACAGAAGATCGGCAAACTACTCTAGCAGACCATCCAATATAATCTGCAAATTGTACGCGGTTAATAAGGTTCCGAGTTATGTGATTGACGCGAATGCTGCCCTAGATTAGGCATACAGAATATCACGGCCTTGCTTCCTTACGGAAACACTTTGCGAAAACACAGGAGAATAATGGATGAAGATTTCAAGAAGCAAGCTGTGACATCATATCACTCTATCCATGCGAGAAAGGTTGAGCAGTTACTTTACCAATTGCTTCAGGAGCCAGCCGGATTCAATGAACATATTAAAATGTGCGTTTCGGTCCATTTATACTTGCTGTTTCGATCGACGTCCTCAGGCTAGGAACTTCGATCACCATGGCAGTCACGTGTGGATACGACCTTATTCCCAACCAAAGGGATAAGTATGTCGAGATGGTCGAGTTCACCGTCAACGTGGTGAAGGAAATGACGATGCTAGGAAGTACACTTGTCACTGTGTTTGAATTCTTAGGTTATATCCCTCCGTGGGTTCCTGGGGCGACAACGCAGAGAATTTGCGCAGACGCAAAGGACGCAATCACGAGGTACAAGGATGGGCTCTTTCGACGTGTGAAGGCGTGCATGGTAACCATTTTGCTAATAATCTGCGCAAGAACCGGAATGACTTGGTTGGTGCAGGCTGCTGGAACACAGAAAGATTGTATGGTGGCGAGGCTGTTAGAACGCCATTCGCGTGGCGACAACATGTACGAAGATGAAGAAATGCTCAAGGACGCGATGTTGACGATATACATGGGTAGGTCTGCTTCGCTCTCAAGTAGTGAAGTTTTACCAATGCTTGAACACAACAGCTGGAGTAGAAACGGTCAGCTCACTTGTAGTTACTATCCAGCTATCCTGACCCATGCGGTAGATGCATGTTGCGAAAATGAGCTTCGTTCTAGCAATGGTGCTTTATCCTCAAGAGCAAGCACGGGCTCAAGAGGAGATTGATCGCGTTGTTGGATCTGATCGACTTCCTACCTTTGAGGACAGAGACTCTCTACCATACGTTGAGGCACTGTATCGGGAAGTCCATCGGTGGCGGCCCGTTACGCCTCTCGGTTTAGTGCATTCCACCATCAATGACGACGTATATAAAGGATTCCATATACCCGCAGGTAAGTTACGCTGTCTTCCATATCAATACCGGAAATATTTTCCTTGATTAGGGAGCTTCATTTTCGCAAACATCTGGTATGTGAATCCCTCGACGTTATTGGGGCATTCTTTATAGCTTCACAAGGGCTATCACTCGGAACGAGGAAAAATACCCAGATCCAGAAGCGTTCCAGCCTCAAAGATTCATGAAAGCTGATGGGACTCTCGGCGATGAGAATATCAATTATTCATATGGCTTTGGACGAAGGTACACTATCCCCCTAATGCAATATAGCAAAATTCACTGTGAAACGCAGGATTTGTCCTGGAAGGCACATGGCTGACCAAGCGGTAAGTATACTTTCTGCTTCTTGGACATGTAGACATAACCAACCGATTTATCATAGGTGTGGCTAATGATAGTTTCCATATTAGCAACATTCAAGATCTCCAAAGCCAAAGACGAGAACGGGAACGAGATTGATGTTGACCCTTATGCATGCACTGATGGTACGACAAAGTGCGTTGAACTATGTATTTCGCTTCCGCTGTTTCGGCCTGATCACGAAAGCTTGCAGTGAGCCGCTACCATTCAAATGTTCTATGGTTCCTCGGTCTCCGCAAGCAGAATCCCTGATAATGCGGCAAGCACCGGAAATGAATGACGCGTAGTTGATTCATAGCCTAGCCTTGGTTTCTATCGTTTGGATAACATTGTACATCATAGTTTTGCGGGAATATAGATATATTTTTGCCTCGGCGCATGTTGGGGTGCCTTTCTATAGCTGTATCCGTTATCTGCTCTTCTCTTCTTCTGAGTCATTTCGTCCCTTAGCTCCGTTAATGGTCGTGGATTAGCCATTGAGTCGGCCTGACTCAACTGTGCGCGCCTTCCATTTCACTACCTCTCCCTTCCGTCCCCTCTTCCTGCGTTTCTTCGTCCCCCTCCTCTCCGCTTCTCCCTAGTTTCCATCTTGTCTTCTTCCTCTCTTATCCACCCTAGTCTTTTCTATGAGTGCTTCCGCGTTTTTATGGTTCCCCAGCGGTCGTCCGATACTCTTCATCCCCCCTTTACCCTCTCTTTTAGTCCCTTTCTCTCTTGAGTGTATGTCTTGCAGTGCAGTAGGTAATGCTCCACTGTCTCGTCGTATTTCTTGCAACACCAACTCGGGCAGATTGACCGCAAATAGATGTTTGTTTAGGCGTGCCCTGTTTTCAGTTGCGTGCGTCCCTGCACTATAGCTCTCCTGTATGTAATAGCAGTGTCTCTTTGTCGGGAAGTTCGACGCTGTTTTCGACCCGAGTTTCCATCTCTCTGCGCTTGCGGCTTTTAGTTCTTCGCAGAACTCCCAATTTTTCGCTGTCCTGCCCTTGCTACGCTAGCTGATCTTTGTGTTTTTATTCTTCTGGAAGGATCCCTAGATCTGATTGTCAAACATATTTTCGGCTAGAGCAAGCGACCTTCTCTTCGGAAACAACTATCGCCCGAACCAGACCAATACCTTATTGGTGACAGCTGTTTCCACAGCGCGCCGGAGTGGCTAGCGCCCGTTATAGCAAACATTTGTTCTAGATTTAGACATGCCAAGATGGCTTGCGCAATCCCACGAAGAGCATTACAATGCATCACTCCTACAAGAGTCATAGATCCTTAAACCTGTGCTAACCCCGGTTAGTTTAGGTGAATAATCTGATTACTGAAGCAATTCACGATTGAAGGCGTATATATAACGCTGGCTGATGTTTCGTTAGTGATCTTTTCTCTTCTCTTACTGCGCTTCCTTCTTCCCTCGTACTATTATCCTACAATGTCTAATCACTCCAACTTTCCCGGTAGCGGACAAAGGCTCAACGGCAGTCGGACCATGACTCAGCAGATGTCGCCGGCTTCCAGTGACGCCATTGTCCAGAACTCGTCGGATCCTAGCCCAATGGAATGTGATGCGAATGATAACGCTGGCCAGGCAGCCGATCAGTCCAGTGAGTCTCTTGCCTCATAGTAATGACTTTTGGCCATGCTGACACTAACGCACAACATGATACCGCAGACGGCGATAAAAGGGGTGGCGACAATGTGGAAGTTGAAAAACAATACGGCAGCATAAGCTTGGGCGATAATCACCAAGTCGGCCGCAGCATTTATGACTTTGGCGGTGGTACGGAACCTTCCACCCTCCCTCCTAGAAGCAAATGATGTCCTTTTTTGTTTGCAGGCGTGGAAGATCAATCGACAGAGGAGGAGACAGAAGCTGCCGAAAACTCTGAAAGTACTGACCAGGTTACAGATGATGCACGTAAGTCTCGTTGTCTCGTTGTCCTTGATAATTTGATCACTGACGCCAATGCGTAATGATACAGCCAACAACAACAGCAAAACGAACCGGCTCAACATGAAGGTTCGCACTCTGTTCGGCAGTACACACGTAGGCAACAATCACCGCAAGGCTGGTGACCTTTATAAATTTTCTGGTGCGTCGTCCTGGCCAACTAGCTTTGAAATACTTAACTCATGTCTACCTGCAGGTAAATGACGACCAATTTTCTTGATGAGAATTCCTGCACTACATACATAGATAGCCCTTTGATGTGTACCTATTTAATATGACGCTGGGCACTGATTCAATCGGCAGAAAAGTACACAGTAGCTTTAGGCTTTCACTCATCCGGTGATTATGCTATCACCGACATCTTGATGAAGGACATGCCATTGCATAATGCTGTAATGGTCTGAGCTCATCGAAAGTGAGGTTGGTAAGCGGGCGCAGACCGCTCGTGCTATTTATATCCACGTGACATACGTACAATGTGTCACCGTCAACTCAATTCCTCCTTGTTCCTTGTACCGATAATGACAACCCCATCGGAATGCCTTTTTCTCAGAACAAGAATAATACCTCATTAGTGACAACTATCCACTCAACGCTTCTCAGGTTAGCGCCCGTTTTACAGCAATTATTCATAACAAATCCCACAAAAGACAACAGCGCACGCCTTTTGACGAATACATGGCTTCTGTCATTGACTCCCATAATCTTACTATTTGCGCAGAGCCCCAAACCAGTGCATGTCATCGAACATGGTGTAAGGGATTTGACATATCTGACAGGATGTTTGAGCACATTTAGGGAAGCAATTCACGTATATAAAGCTCCCACTGCAGGATATGCCATATCTCATTGGCATTCCATTTCATTCCCCATCGTTCTAACAATGTCCTCTGCTTCGGAATTCCCTGGTACCGGCCGAACTATCGGTGGCACTCTGAGTTCTACCACTACGATGACTAAACCGGCACCCTCAATTTCTTCCGCCAGCGTTCCTGGCCAAGGAGCTGCTGAGATGTCAAATGGCAGCGCCAACAAGGCTCCAGCGGTTCGTAAGTCACTCACATCCCATTACCTGTTGATGGTTGGGGCTAATACGTGACGATGGTTAGCCAAAATGATATTTAGTCTGAGTATCAGTGAACAGTCGGGTAACGTCAACGTCGGCAATGGTCAGAAAAATGGTGGTGGTGTTTACAGAATTGGTGCGGGTGATGATTCTCGTCTTCTAGACCCGATCTTAGTATTCCATTTTTCTTTTCCTTTCTCCTCAATAGTGCGGAAAGAGAGTCCCGAAAAAAACGAGAGCAGAACCCAGAAGGGTGCAAGAGAAGCTGACACGCCCGACAAGACAGAGAAGCAGGAACGTAAAAGTGGTGTTTTTATCTTCTACCCTGGGCTGGTGGCGCTGATAGGCTCATGTGTTATGGTCATAGCCGCTAGCGAGGATCAACCTACTATAAAACTCGGGAAATTGCAGGGTAATTTCAACTATGGCGATGATCAAGTAAACGAGGGAGGCAAGTATGAATTGTGATCGTAAGTCGTCTTTCGTGATTTGGGATAGTTGCAGTGCTTAATTGTGGCTCAAAGGCAAAGTTAATCGATCTTGTATAATATTATAATAGAAATCTGTATACCATGCCTGCTGCCTGATCTGAATTAATGTCTGTTTGTGCTCACTCCATTTGATTTCGGGCTGAGATATTATATTCTTCCTTGGCCAAGTTAATCCATCATCAAACGTTTATCAATTATACAGTTTTTATACTATGTATCACCCATTAATCAAGCCAATAAGGTTTCTAATAGACAATCCCACCCGTCAACGTGTCACCGCCTTTGCATACTTCTCCCTCGTCGATTACCCATCCCTCACCTTCTTTCCCCTTGGGGCCACTTTCCAACCCCTTCTTAAACCTTGTCCGACTAACCAATCCCTCAGATCAAAACTCGGCTGTGATTTCATACGACTCAAGCGGTTAATATCAGAATATCTCGACGAATCAGGGGTGAGAACTTGGGATAAGTTAGCTATTGTGTGTTAATCCGAATTCGAATTCGATATCTGCAAGGATGAGGTTGTGTAGTGAGACATCTGCTGCGAGGAGTTGAGAGAAAGGGAGGAGATTTGTGTATAAAGTATTTCTCCGATTAGTTGCGCAGCTGCGTGTATACGTATGAATGTGAATGGGGATATCGGGGTTCGTGGTCTTCGATTGATATATCCCGTCGGGAGCGCATTGTTCCGCTGTAGTCGGAGTAAAGAGAGGTTTCGGGAGTTTTTGAGATTCAACGAGGATTCCGTGGACTGTTTTATATTCTGCCCAAGTGAAATGAAAGAATGAACACCACCAAGGAGTGGGACCTGGGGGAGAAGCGACCAGTCAGATATCCTCTAACAATCACTTCGATTTCTGCCCTGTATTTTGACACTCGGGCCGGGCCAACACATCTCCGCACGCAAAGAAGGCAGTCATCGCAGGTCATTGCCTGACCTGATTAGTGCCAGGTAGTGGTGTCAATATCAAAACAGTTTATCAGTTACATACATAACAATCACAAAGAAAGTTGCGTTGTCCCACGGTTTTCGCATCTTTCATCCGAACAAGAACTTCATATTACCCTATTAGTCCACTCAACGCTTCTAAGGTTAGTGCCTGTTTTGCGCCTTTTGACAGCTGTTCCACAAGGATAAGTTACGCAGAGCATCATTTCCACCATTGAAATTTGAACCACACAACCCTACTGTTTGCGCAGAGCATTGAACATGTTGTAGTCAAAACGGATTTGACAAATCTGACTGAATGTTTTTTTTTAATGTTTGAGCACGTTCGGGGAAGCAATTTACGTATACAATCTGAAGGGGGAATTGGTAGGTGTGTCGCCCTGAAGCTTGTTACGTATATAAAGCTCCACTGCAGGAATGCCATATCTCATTGCCGTTTCATTCCTTATCTCTAACATCTCCTCTGCATCCAAATTCCCCCGCCAACGTGTTACTGATACGATGACCGACCGCACTGCTGGTTATGCCAGGATCGCGACGCTCAGAACAACACCGTCATCTAGTGACCGTGACGCTCCTCCTCCGAGTCGCCCTGAAATTCCTGCCGCTGAGATGTCTAATGACAAGGCGACCCCTCAACCGGCTCGTAAGTGACTCACATGATTATTACCTCCGTCGATGTTTGGGGCTAATACGCAAGGACGGATAGCATTCAAACTGAGATTTAACCTGAACATCGCCGAACAGTTGGGTAATTTCAATGTCGGCAGTTATCAGAGAAATACTGGTGGTGTCTACAAGATCAGTGGTACGGGTGACGATTCTCGTCTTTTTTCTAGACGCGATCTTAGTATGCCATTTTTCCTCTTTTTTCTCAATAGGAGAGAAAGAAGGGTCTGAGAAAAACGAGTCCGGTGAACGACATGAAAGACAGGAATGTAAGTAGTGTTTTTATCTTCTACCCTTGGGTTGTTGACGCTGACAGGTTCTTGTGTTATAGTCATAGCCGATAGCGAGAACCAACCCACTGTAAACCTCGGGAAATTGCACGGCGATTTCAACTTTGGAGATGATCAACTAAATGAGGGAGGAAAGTATGAATTGTGATCGTAAGTCGTCTTTCGTGATTTGGGATAGTTGCTTAATTGTGGCCCAAAGGCAAAGTTCATCAATCTTGTAAAGGTGTAATATACTGTTATAATAGAAATCTGTACCATGCCTGCTGCTTGATCTGAATTAATGTCTGTTTCTGCTCACTCTATTTGACCTCGGGTCGAGGCATTAGATCTTCCCTTCGTTTTTGATATGGGGATGAGCGTAAACAAATGCAAATGAGTCACCTCACGCTCGGCACTGCCTCCGTGACGCGTGACGGTTGTTTAATTCCTCCTTGTTCCTTGTACCGATAACGACAACCCCATCGGAATGCTTTTTTCTCGAGACAAGAATAATGCCTTATTAGTGACAACAATGCACTCAACGCTTCTCAGGTCAGCGCCCGTTTTACAGCAATGATCCAGTATTAATAACAAATCTCACGATAAGACAACAACGTGCGCGCGCCTTTTGACGCCTGCACAAGGACTTGGGTTACGCAATGCATCGCTTCCGCCATGAGTCACAAAACCCTACTGTTTGTGCAGAGCCCCAAACCAGTGCTTGTCATCGAAGGTGTAACGGATTTGAGTCTATTGTTCAGCTTGGCCTGAGGCGAGTTCGGCTTAGACACCCGGCCTAGGCCACGTATATAAAGTGCAGGATATGTCATATTTCATCAGCAGTCCATTTCATTCCTCATCGTTCTAACAATGTCCTCTGCATCGAAATTGACATTCCCTGGTACTGGCCAAAGGCTTGCTGGCACTTCGACTCGTACGGCTCGTACCAGTACGACAACTGAACCGGCACCCGTAACTTCTTCGACCGACAGAAACCGTATCGAGGCCAGGGCTGGTCATGGCAAGATCAAGACGCTCAATGATTACAGAACAACTTCAAATTTGTCAGCCAGCGACCGTGACGCTCCTCTTCCTCAAAGTCCTGGCCAAGGAGCTGCTGAGATGTCGAATGGCAGCGCTGACAAGGCGGCTCGTAAGTCACTCACATCATATATATTATTCCGGGCTAATACGCGACGACGGTTAGCCTTCGAAATGAGATTTAATCTCAACATCGGTGAACAGTTGGGCAACTTCAACTTGGGCAATCGTCAGAGAAATGGTGGTGGTGTTTATAAGATTGGTACGGGTGATCATTCTCGTCTTCTTTTTAGACGCAATCTTAGTACTCTTGTTTTTTCTTCAATAGTGGAGAAAGAAAGTTCTGGAAAAAACGAGACCAGTACCCAGAAGGGTGCAAGGGCAGCTGACACGCCTGACAAGACAGAAAGACAGGAACGTAAGTGGTGTTTCTATCTTCTACCCTTGGGTTGTTGGCGCTGACAGACTCTTGTGTTATGGTCATAGCCGCTAGCGGCGAGGGCCAACCCACTATAAAACTCGGGAAATTGCAGGGTAATTTCAATTATGGCGATGATCAAGTAAATGAGGGAAGCAAGTATGAATTGCGAACGTAAGTCGTCTTTCGTGATTTGGGATAGTTGCTTAAATAATTGTGGCTCAAAGGCAAAGTTAATCGATCTTGTAATATAATCTTATAGCGGAAATCTGTATCATGCATGTCTGTTTGTGCTCACTCTATTTAATCTCGGGTCGAGGCATTAGATCTTTCCTTGCCCAAGTTTAATCCATCATCAAACGTTTATTATAAATTATACTATCACCATCAGCCAAGTCAATAAGGTTTCTAATAGACAATCTCACCCGTCAACGCGTTAACAACCTCACCGCCTCAGCATACCTCTCCTTCGTTCCATTCACAACGTCACTGTCGATTACCCACCCCTCACCTTCCTTCCCCTCGGGGCCACTTTCCAATCCCTTTCTAAATCCTTGTCCGACTAACCAATCCCTCAGATACTGCTTATCAAAACTCGGTTGTGGTTTCCCAGGTTCGTACGACTCAAGTGGCCAATATCTCGACGAATCAGGGGTGAGAACTTCATCAATTAGGATGAGTTGGTTATCGTGTGTCAATCCGAATTCGAATTTAGTATCTGCAAGGATGAGGTTGTGTATCGAGGCGTGGGAGGAGGCTGCTGCGTAGAGTTGGAGAGATAGGGAGGAGATTTGTGTATAAAGTGCTTGACCGATTAGTTGCGCAGCTGTGTGTATAAGTATGCGTATGAATGGGGATATCGGGGTTCATGGGCTGACCTCGATCGGGTGATATATTCTCGTCGTGAGCACCTTGTTCCGCTTTAGTCGAAGGAGTGAAGAGAGGTTCTGGCAGTTTTTGAGATTCAAGGAGACCAGTGGGTAGTTTGATTCCGTGGACTGTTCCTGATTTTTTATATTCTGCCCAAGCGGAGCCTGTGGAATGAAAAGTGAACAAGTGAATCAACATACTAAACACCACCAAGGGGGAGAACTTACCACTCAGATATCCTCTAACAATCGCTTCGATCGGGATGACTCTGGCTTTTCTAACGAGCATAGCTCTTCCTTCTAGCTGATCTCTGTACTTTTGTACTTCAAGTGGCATCTCATCGATATTGGCCGTGATAAAGTGGTTTGGAACGATGGGTTGGAGTTTGTGGAACCAGAATAGGGATATTTGGGTGAGCAGTTTTCCCTTGTCTGGGATGCCCTACAAGGATTGCGTATAGATATTGGGAAGAGGAGGGGTGAGGGACAGACGTTCTGCAAGATAACATCATAGGCTGATATCCTATCCGTAGCAACGAAAAGTAAAAGATCGGGTGAGGATGTCGCGTAGATGTCCCTGACTTTGCCCTTTGAAATGAGTTGGAGATCTGGTAGGTCAGAGTGTTGAAGTGCAGCCATGATGACCGTTGGGTTTCTAGTTTAATTATTTAAATTAGCGTTTTTACATAAGATCTACGTGAGAGTCGTCACACTCGATTTTCGCTGACACCGGCAATAACTTTTTCTCGATTTTTCCGATTTTCCGAGATTTTGCAAATTTCGAAAAAAGTCACATGGTGGCCGAATTGTGTGAAATGGTACAGTATGTTAGGATTATTTAATGGAGCATGCGTGAGAAATGGAGGAAAAAAAGAGATACAAAATGATAGGCGGCCTGACAGCCTAAATACGAGTGCAAATGTAGAAAATACACAGGGGATTCAGGACTGGATAAAATTTCGGGAACTAATGCAATATTTGAACTCGAAAAATTGGGAGGCATGGAGCAATCATCATCTCACCAAACAGACCCAGAAACGCACCATTCACATTCCCTGCCCCGAAAATCTCACCTGATAAGCACATCGACATTTTTACGCTACTACCAGCTGTATATTGAAATATTGAACCCCGGTCACTGTCAAAACGACCGTTGAACGTGACAAAGCACGCGTGACAAGTGCACACTTTAGTTTCCCATCCGCGGAACGATTTGCTAAGCACGAGTGTACCTTTCCCACGAAGTGTTTGCCCATATGGCTACTACTGCTGCAAAGGAAAAAAACCTCAGTGAAGAAAACAAACTTCGTATTAATGTAATATCACGCGGTTTAACCAACCCGCGCATCTGTCGTGAAAAGTACAGTCTCGTAATATCATTTGCATCGAATCCGTGGAATGATTTGGTAAGCATGCATTACCTTTCCCACACGCAAACGGCGGTTGGACTGGGCTCTGCCGCCGGGTCTACCGGCGCGCTACCCGGTTATTTAAATTAACGTTTTTACATAGATCTACGTGAGAGAGTAAAACTCCGCTATAAGTAAATGTCACCGCAGTCAGCTCCAACAGCTCCAAGCGCTTGTTACTCGACTCCCAACACCCACCATTACCTCTTCACCCATCATTCTTTTGTACCAACATTTCTGTTCTTCGTCCCAACCTCAAACGTCGTCGGAGCAGTAGTCCGTCGCGTATAAGCACCAGTCATCGTGGACGTGGTGGTGTCATTTCCATGTCGTTCAAATCCATTCTCACCCGTCTAACTCCCTCCTCCGACTCGCAGTATGGTCTCTTGCCTACGCAGAGTACCACACCTCACCACCACAACGGACACCGCTGCCACCACTCCCACCAACACCAGAAACAACATGACACCTCGTGCAGGTCATTCACCAACCGGGTCAATATCACGAGCATCCCACGTCGTTACACACGTATCAGTATATGCGTCTTCGTCGGATTGATTTTATACCTATCTTTATCCAGCTACTCCCCAAGGCGCAATTCTCTCAACCCGCTAAACAATCTAGACTCGGAAGACACATCGGCGTTCCCGCCAGAATCGTGGGCAACGTTAGATGGGAAACCGCCAACGTATCATCAGTACCTTGAATATGAAAAACAGTTACCTGCCCACGATGAAGAGTTGCCATATCCGGATGGGAAAGACGCCAAGTTCATATATTTTGGGAACCACCAATGGGGTGAGTATTTTACTACCCACGCGTTTGAGCGCAAGCGGATCAAGCGGACTCAAATCTGGATCTTCAGGTGTGGGATGGGGAAACGTCCTACAAGAAATGATATATAACGCATTCTTTGCGTATCATGTCAAGCGGTCGTAAGTTTATGCTTATCTCTGTTTTGATTTTTCGATTGATGACGTTCTCAGATTCGTATTCTACAACTACTCATGGTCTCTGGACGAACCTCCATTTTCAGAATACCACGGTCACCTTATCCCTTCTCGGATTCCACTTACTGCTCTCATTTCCGGTGAGTCCCACTACCCTTCAACGGCACCCTTTCCCGCTTACCAGTTACTCTGTCACTTATAGGTCCAATAGTAGGAGGACCAATGGGCAAAGACGACACCGACGTTCCAAGATCGGTCTCATTAGACTACTTCAACCAAGTCTGTCCGCAACGCGACCGATACGTCTTTTCAGAGTCTGATGTCGGCCAAATTCTCAATACCTACAACCCGATAGCAAGTCAACTGCTCAGTAGGTTATCGGAAAAAGTGAACAGTATTGATGCGAGATGTATCGAGATTCCTCAACAGACCCATCAGATCTTCAATTTCATGTGCGTACTCTTTTTTTTTTCTTTCCTTCCTCGAGCTGACGCATATACACACTAAGGCTATTTGGATCAAAACGTATTTTGGAGACGTGGGATCTTGTCCGAAAATCTCCCATATACACCAAATTCGGATGGTCCCCGCTCGTTCACGCAGCATACGACGAGAATCGTCAACTTTTCGAGGTTGAACCAACGTCGATATTTTCATCTCTCTTTTCTCCGGTTGTTAATCTCTTTTCATCTCTCTTCTCATCCTCACCTTCACCGCTACCGCCACCACCGTCATCCCCGCCTCCAAATACAACGCTCGCTGCTCTCGAACCTCCATTCAAACCTCTCCCCGGTCTTCTTGTCCTCCACATCCGTCGGGGTGACTACAAAGAGCACTGTCTTCACTTTGTGACTTATAAATCGGAATACAACGGGTACAACAGTTTTGACGACCTACCCGACCACTTTGTTCCTCCACAATCAGATGAAGACCAGGAAGAATCCATTGAGGAATACCTGAAGCGCTGTTTCCCTAGCATACCCCAAATCGTCGAACGGGTAGCACAAGTGACAGAGCGGGTAAAAGGGTTAAAAAGGGTGTATATCATGACGAATGGGAATAGAGCGTGGTTGAGTGAGCTAAAGGATGCGTTGGCTGCTGCTGGTGAATGGGAAACAATTGCGACGAGCAAAGATTTGGTTTTGAGTTGGGAGCAAAAGCCGATTTCGCAGGCTTTGGACATGTTCGTAGGTCAGAGGGCGCAGGCGTTTATTGGGAATGGGGTGAGTGCAGTGCCTCTGTTTTGGATGAATGCTGAGACGATAAGCTAGTTTTCGAGCATGACGTCGAATATCGTCATGTTTAGGATGGGGAACTCGGCGTTGAGGTCGAATGATACATTCTTTTGGTAGCGGCCAACGCTCAAAAGCTTGCAACTGCGGCTTTCACGCTAAAGAACGCAGGTTCGGGAAGGACATACCGTGGCCATGTTGTCACTGCCACTCCCGCTGCATACATATCGCGAAATGGACGCATTTTTTCGTTGTTCATATGAATATACCCAGATATAATACACGATTACACATGCAGTCATACACACCCTGCATACCCTCATTCTCTTTTTTTTTGCCAGTAACCTAGATATTTCATAGTAGAACCGATTTTGAGAACCGGGTTCCGTGCTCCTTGCTATGTAGTCGCTTTCTTTTTGTGGACAATGGTACTGGTAAAATACGCGTGAGAAACTAATTGATGCTTCCGCACTTCTATAGCACGGAGCACCCACTGCATTCACAAACAATTCTCATGCTAGAGAACAAAAAAGAAGATGCTGAATTGAATCGTACTCAAGTTCTTCTTCAAAAGTTTGGAACAGACATTTGTACCGTAAATGTCCAGTCGACAATTTTGCTGAAACGGCGATAGGCACGACCATATCAAGTGGTCTTGAGCTCTAGTGGTGGCAATAGATTGTTATTTTCGGGACTGTGTGAAAAGCAGTCCCCGCAACCACATCCCGGGACTTCACGCAACCGCCGCGCTCAAAAAGAAGATCAGAAGCGCCTGACGTATGTGTTTTCCAAACTGATTGTGCTATGAAATAACCGAGCTTCTTTCTGCAGAACACCGTATGCATCCAAGGCGGAATCATCATTCGGTATCTGTTCTCTATCGATGCTCTAAATGTGTGCGTAGCACCCGAATCTCGAAACTATCACTCCCGCTGGACTAGTATAAGCATCATGAAATCCCACGTTCAGTCCCGCAACCATGCTCTTCCGCTCCAGATATCATCACCTTTCTCTCTCCCCAGCCTCCAAACCACCTGCAAGGTTTCACGGCCCACGCAAGAACAGCAGATGGATCCCGAAACGACCTTTGAGAGTCGTGTTCTTACTGATGGCTGTGCTCATCGCCTGTATTTCCGCGCCGTACCTGATCCAGCTGAAACTTCCTCCTCTTTATGAAAGCTTTCGCTATCGTGAAGACAACCTCAGTCATTATGACGCCGATGCGCCGTATCCGAATGGTCGACACGCAAAGTATATATTTTTCGCCAATCATCAAAGGGGTAAGTAGTAAGCCATGCGTCCACACTGTCGCCGCGACTCAGCGCTAGAACCTACTCGGAAGGTGTTGGCTGGGGAAATGTCATGCAAGAGCTTCTCCTGAATGCCCTTTTGGCGTATACAATCAAGCGGTCGTAAGCTCTCTTTTTTTCAACTTGACTCGATGTCGATTTACATATTTTTCCAGGTTTGTTTTCTACAATTATGAATGGGGTACTAGAACACGGTATTCTCTATACAATGGCCACCTGATACCATCAACGATTCCCTTGTCAGCCATAGTATCTGGTAAATATCTTCCGCATTTTCGTAGAGGGAAATTTTGTATGCATTCTCACAGGGCCGCTTGTTGGAGGACCTATGTCTCCGTTGAATGTTCCCCAGGCCGTTTCAGAGAAACACTTCCTTGAAGTTTGTCCCAATCGGACTATCATACGCAGTGAAGAACTGAGAGGACAACTGGAGGGAGCCACAGCATTACAGATTCTCGAAGCTTGGGCTGCGAAGTTCGGAGCAATGGAAGACCCATGTATTGAGATTCCTCGTGGGAGTTGGTCAATCTTCGACTTTCTGTATGTACCTGCTACTGTACATTGTTCTCACTGACCGCACACGTCAGGCTTTTTGGGTCTAAGAACGTACTTGACATTTGGCCGACGTTGTTAAAATCACCGATAATTACTCAGTTTGACTGGTCACCTTTGATATACTCTGCGTTCGATTCCAACCGTTACCTGTTCGAACTGTCACCTTCCATTAACACCACGCATGGCGGTGCTAGCACCTCGCCGCTTCTTCGTCGAATTCCTGGTTTGCTCGTGATACATATTCGACGTGGAGACTACGCTACACACTGTGATGGACTTGCGCGGTATTCGGCAGGTTTCAACGGTTTCAATCAATTCGACGGTCTCCCGGACAAATTTGAAGTTCCTCAAGGAGGGCGGAGCAAGAATGCACCCGACAATTACGCTATTTATCGCAAACGTTGCTATCCTTCAATTTCACAAATAGTGTTCAAAGTGTCAGAAGTAAACCAAAAGGTCCCAGGACTTGACCGCCTGTACATCATGACGAACGGTAGACGAGAATGGATAGACCAACTTTCTCGAGCACTGCGAGCTTCGGGAAACTGGGACGCTATATCAAGCAGTCGAGACCTGACTCTCACCTGGGAACAGCGGTTTGTCGCTCATGCCTTGGATATGCTAGTAGCCCAAAGAGCCCAGTCGTTCATTGGAAACGGGGTAAGCAGCTCCACTTTCTGTTCGCTTGAATTCTTGTCCCAATGTGTACACCTAGTGGTCAACCCTAACATCAAATACTGTGCTGCTCAGAATGGCAGAGAATCACGGAACCAATACCGCTTTTTTCTGGTAGGGAGATCGTGGGAAGGAGCGTGCCAGTATGTGTGATAGGGTTGCTTTGAGTAGAGGGGCAACATAGACAAGAACTCAACGGCATTCATGTCAAAAGCAATCGTCGTCATCATTGCTGAAGACATGTTTAATTTGAAACTCACCGCCTGGATAGGCTTTATACTACTTATAAGGAAACTGATGATGAATGTAAAATTTTGAGCGCCTGTGGTGTAATTTGCCAAAATAGGACAAGTATTACAATCTGTTCGGTTTAACCTGCTCCAACACTGCTCCATCGCGTATCAATGACAAGTTGCCATGATACACACTCCACCGTTGAGCCTAGATGAGCCAAGCAGAGGGTGAGATGCACTAGTAACTACGCTCTGCTTTCAACGACGCCCGGACCCGTTCCAAATCCATAGGTATAATCACTAAACGACGAAAATTGATTGTCTTGCTTCCAGGAATTTATCCCCTATCCATGTTCTTTCCCACAAAGCCTGGTTACTTTCCCGCCTCCTCGCCAACTTCGTCCAAGAGCATGCGATGTATCTCAAAACGTGCTCTAAGATTTTTTTCTCTCTTGGTGGTGCTGGGCATAATTGCATGGTATTTCATGATCCCTCAACTTGAAAGCGCTGGATTACTACCTCCCCTTTATCAAAAATACCGCGACCGCGAAGACAGTCTTCCTCATTACGATCTTGACGCGCCATATCCGAACGGTCGACATGCTAAATACCTGTTCGTCGCTAACCATCAATTCGGTATGCGAAAAGGATATTGTCTCACTTCGAATGCTCATTACGTTCGCGAGGTGCTGGCTGGGGTAACGTCATGCAAGAGCTGCTTTTGAATGCCCTTCTAGCTTTTGAAGTCAAGAGATCGTAAGTTCTTTGGATAATGCAATACAAGTGCGCTTCTCACACTTTTTCAGCTTCGTTTTCTATAACTACGAATGGAGCCCTGGCTCGAAATACACATTATACAACGATCACCTCATACCATCGACCATCCCGTTGTCCGCAATTATATCCGGTAAAAGTATGTATTGTTCTTCTGGTTATCAGGTTTAGGACCTCATTAAAGCAGCCCCGCTGGTTGGAGGGCCCATTGACCATCCCGATGTCCCACGGGCCGTATCAGTGAATTATTTCCGCCAAGTTTGCCCAAATCGGACAATTATTCCTGGCGATGAACTTCAAGAGCAACTGCAGGGAGCTACAGGATTACAGATCTTTAACGCGTGGGTTCGGAAACTCGAAGCTGTGGAAGACCCATGTGTAGAGATTCCTATGGGATCCCCGCCTATCTTTTCATATACGTAAGTTCACCAACCTCATCTACTTCTTTCTTACCGTGTTAGATTGTTCGGCTCCAAGGACGTGCTTGACCTCTGGCCGATACTTTCGAAGTCGCTGATGGTCACTGAGCTTGATTGGTCGCCTCTCATACATTCAACCTATAGTTCCAACCGTAGACTGTTCGAAACTTCATTTCCACACTTCCCTGCACTCAGCGATACAAGCAAAACTTCCATGCCACCACCCGCTATCCCCGGCTTGCTCGCGCTCCACTTGCGACGAGGCGACTTCGTTCAACATTGTGACGTACTGGCCAAGTGGTCTTCACAATTCAATGGTTTTAATCAGTTTGACGAACTGCCAGATAAGTTTCGAGTACCACCTGGCGGAGGATGGGGAGAGAACACGCCAGAGAACTTTGAAACTTATCGTCAACACTGTTATCCTCCGGTTTCTCAAATTGTGGAGAAAGTACTCGATGTGAAGCGGAAAGTACCGGGACTGAACCGCGTTTACATCATGACGAATGGCGACAGAGCGTGGATAGATGAACTCACCCGCGCACTGCAGCAGCAAAGTTCAAAAAAGTGGAAAACGATATCGAGCAGTCGAGATTTAACTCTCACATGGGAACAGAAGTTTGTGGCACATGCTGTGGATATGTACGTGGCTCAAAGAGCTCACGCCTTTATTGGTAACGGGGTATGGTATCTCACTTTACTTCCCGCAATGCTTCACTGACTGTTTCCGTTTCGTCTCCTTGACTGCCGTGAAACAGTGGTCCAGCCTGACGTCAAATGCTGTCATGTTAAGGATGGCAGGAAAACATGACCCAAATACCACCTTTTTTTGGTAGCGATGGCGATCGAATGCACTCCCATATACTTGAGATAGGGCGTATCTACCGATACATTTGGGGTACCAGGGAGCGATTCAGAGAGGCAGATGTAGTTGAAGTATTTCCGTTGACGTCTGACCTTCTGTTCGGACTACTCGATAGTGTGCCGATGTTTCATAACATAAATCGACTAGGGGAACGTAGGAAAACAATGAACTTACGAGGCCACAACTCCAAACTTATGTAACGTGCACAACTTCAACATAGGAGGCGAGAATCTGGCGCTTGGTTCGTCACTTTGTTCTGGCTTTTACGCATCTCGACGGTGTTTCACGCTATCAGCTTTTCCAAATCGCCACATATCTTTTTGCAGCGTGGATCCGTGTAACTATTGATCATGCTCCACAATCCGAGTCATCCATTCCAGAGCGCGAACCAGAGCCCTCCGCATAATAGTAAATTTGTACAGACAATTGATGGTTACTTTGCCCCTCTCCTGACCAGGCGAAAGGCTCCACAATTAGAAGAAACGTTAACAAGTGATGAGCAGGTTCCTTTGGTATACTACTGTACACACTAGAAAAGGGCTTCCGCAATCTTTTCCCAGACATTTCTGGGAGGAACTTCTGGCAGCTCTGTCTCCTCAATGCTGGGTATACCCTTCGATAACAAGTTAAGCCTATAAGTTTCGGAAAAGTGCAGAAATCATACGGTGACAAAGTCCATTTCTTCTGGTTTCCAAAAGGACGTTCGCTTGAAAATTTTCCAGAAGAAGTATAGGGACAAGAAGATGACAATATTAATATCTGATGTGTTCTGTGTGAGCAAATTTTCAATGGTGTTCAGGCGAAAGGGACATACAAGCAGTGAGGAAATCTGTAACATTGAATGAGAAGAAGACTCTGAAACCGTTGATGAACATGAAGATGAAGGTCCAGAAACAGCCCCAGTAAGCGATGAAGGGTTGTAAAGGGCTGTTGTAGACGTTCTTCTTGACATCAAATCCTTGAGCATCCAGTCCCCTACGGAAGAAGATATACGTGAAATTGATGGAGAACCACCCAAAGAATCCACCAGTTGTAGAGAGGTTGACAAGCCAGCTGGAAGACGTATTGAGTACGCGTGATAAGGGGAGCGAGCTGAGAATATTACTTGAACACAGTGTTAGCTCCACTTGACACACTCATGAAGGACAGGAGAGCGAAGGAACTCTTAAGTCGGAAAAAGTCAGTGCGCGACTCACGTCCGTCTCGCTTGTAACTTACAGCTGTCAGGATGGCAACAATAGGAAGCCCACTCTTCGTGCAAATGGTGAACACTTTCGGTGCTTGACCACGGAGGGCGAGACCGTAAAGGATACGGGATGAACAAAAGAGTTGACTATTCCCTGCGGAGAAGGCACTGGTGAAAACGGCGGCGTTGATTATGTGGGGTAGAACTAAAGCAAAGGCATTAGAAAACAGGAAAGGAGCGTGCCAGGGATGTAACCTTTGACACTAGCTCTGTTGAATGCGATAACGAAGGGCGATTCGGACGCCGTTCCGGAATCTTGAGAGCTGCAATTAATTTACCAATCAAGCTGCGCGATTTTGAACATACTTTGTAGAAGGTTCGCGTCATCATAAGCGACAAGCATTCCGATTATTAAAATTCCGAGGACCTAGTGGCCGTAAGCGTA
>KN818272.1:113662-129640 GCA_000827485.1 Amanita muscaria Koide BX008 | reverse complement strand
ATGTGTAGTGCTAATTTTTCTCGTTCTAATGGTGCACTACTGATGTGATTCCATACATACTACATATTCGCCGGGTGGGTTTGATTTTTCGAACCACTTTTTCGGAAATTTTCGAGTTGCGTCAATGTCATGGGCAAACTTGCTTTCCTATGGCAGCTTCTTCATGTGCAAAAGCAGCGAGATACTCGTGGAATTCTGGAGCAACCTGACATACTAAAAGTAGACCAATTTAGGCCAAAACGACATAGGACTTTCCGGGTCGAATATGCACAGGATTTTTTATGGTAGACTGCCTTTGGGCCTTAGGCGACTACCCTAACGTTCGTTGTAGGTCATCCATTGGTCAACAAATGAAGGTCATTGCACGTCCTACATCATCCGAGGAAATGACGGATAGCCTCCCGAACCACCCACCCTTGTCAGGCGCGCTTCTCCTTTCATCTTTGTTCCCAATCTTGTTTCCGAGTCCGTAGCACACTAATACTTCTCTTTGCCTAGTCCGGCTGGCAAAGGGCTTTACTGGATTCAGCTAAAGCCAGTCAATCTGACTCGTTAGATTTCTATACTATATATTTACATTCCTGTTATCCAAAGTCAACCACTCCGCCAATCGTGCAAAGCATAAGAAATAGACCAGGTAAATGTCTCACCCGCCACCAGTGTTGCACTCAGTCCAGGAAAACATTCTTCGAGGCCATTTCTACGGTCATTTCATGAGCGGAGTATGTGATCTTGCAACTCGTCGATCATCTGCGTCGACTTTGATGAGCTTCCGCTGGCGGGGATATCCACTCAGAAGCCTCTATCTAGAAGCGAACGTCCAATCCACTGTCGAGTCTTGGAAATTCCGCTCCTGTCAGGTATTGATCAATGGTGGAACCGGTAGCTGCGCAGCAAGTTGGCCAATTTCGACTTCCGTAGTGCTGTAGATCACGCATAGTACTACAAGTTGCCACGTGTTCACCCCAGTCTGTTTTACTCACCTATAAGTAGGTGAGTTTGGCGTACTTGGACCTTCAGCTCTGGAACATTGATGTGTACGATTATGTAGAGGATCATATATTCATGCACCGGATACAACGCCTAGTACAATCGCATTTTTATTTTCTTCGGCCCCTAGCGAATCCGACATCTCGCCCCTTTTCATGTTCTTTCATTCAATATCTGGTCACCTTCCACTCTTCTCCGCCCCTCCGCCGACTTCTAGCCTGAGATGCATTTCAAAACGCACTCTTAGACTTCTTCCCGTTCTCACCGTGCTTGGCACAATAGTCTGGTATCTCACGCTACAAAAACTACATTCTCCTGAATCAGCCCCTAATACCAAACTACCCCCGCTCTATCAAGAATATCGGGATCGTGAAGACAGCCTTCCTCATTATGATCTTGAGGCGCCATATCCAAATGGCAGACACGCAAAATATCTCCTTATCGGCAACCACCAGCAAGGTATGCCAACAAGGCGTTGTATTTTTGTGAATTCTAACTGCATTTACAAGGTGTTGGTTGGGGAAACGTGCTGCAGGAAGTTTTTCTCAACGCCTTCCTAGCTTACAACATTAAGAGATCGTACGTCTCGTATATGATGCAACGCCATGCGCTTCACCTGCCCCTTTAGCTTCGTTTTTTACAACTACGAATGGAGCATGGAGTCAAACTTCTCCATGTACAATGACCACCTTATACCGTCTACCATTCCATTATCAGCGCTTCTATCTGGTGAATACCTCATGTTGATGCATCTCGAATTTGGAAAGTAATTTTGGCAGGCCCGTTGGTTGGCGAACTTATGCATCCTCCTGGCGTCCCAAGAGCGATATCGGTTAACCATTTCCGCAAAATCTGCTCCAACAGGACAGTTCTTCCAGGAGACGAAATTCGAGCGCTTCTCCAGGGGGAAAAACCGTCACAGATCCTTGCCAGTGCGGTTCAGAAGCTGGGAGCCATGGAAGACCGGTGTATAGAGATTCCTCGTGGAACTTGGCAGATATGGAATTACTTGTAAGCTCCAATAGGTTTTGTCCATTGTTTTCTGACCGTATCAGGGTTTTTGGGTCTAAGGACGTGCTCGAACTCTGGCCAGCGCTCAAGCGATCACCAATGATCATGCAGTTTGGCTGGTCACCACTAATACATTCTGCGTTCGACTCAAACCGTAAGTTATTCGAACCATGGTCTCTGCTTTCCCCTTTTTTCGGTGGCACAAGAGAACCTTCCACGTCACTGCAACCAATACCTGGTCTACTCGCGGTACATTTACGGCGAGGCGATTTTTCCAACCATTGTGAAGGACTTGGTCTGTGGTCCTCGGATTTCAATGGTTTCAACAAGTTCGATGAACTACCGGACAAGTTCCAAGTTCCGCCAGGAGGAGCCTGGGGAGAAAATACACCAGAAAACATGGAGACATATCGTCGGCGTTGTTACCCTTCTATCCCTCAAATTGTGGAGAAAGTACTCGATGTGAGGCGGAAGATACCTGGACTAGCACGTCTGTACATCATGACGAACGGCGACAGAGCGTGGCTAGTCGAGCTCACTGGTGCGTTGCAGAGGGGCCCGGAAAAATGGAATTTTATATCCAGCAGTCGAGACTTAACTGTTACCTGGGAGCAGAAATTCGTGGCGCATGCTCTGGACATGTATGTGGCTCAGAGAGCACATGCATTTATTGGTAATGGTGTAAGAACGCCCCACTCTTGCTCTGCAATGTCTGACTTCTTGGGCATAGTGGTCCAGCCTGACGTCAAACACTGTCATGTTGAGGATGGGAGGAAAACATAACCCAAATACCACCTTTTTCTGGTAGAAGTTGCCAGCCAACTCTTTAGCTCCCGGAGTCCCTGGTTGCTATCTAGTATCTATCCGCTTTTTTGCTATTTCATTAGTACAACTTACGTTAGGCACAAGGAAGGATATTAACATATTTATTCATTTTCACGACCCAACAACTAGTGCGACTGCTGTATCTCAAAATTGGACGGTTTTTACAACATGAGCTGCATCGAGTTTGCAGTCGGGACTGTCGGGTATTTCTGCCAGCCGTGAGCCGTCGCGTACAGTGTGATCACGTGATCTCTCGGTTCATAACCCTCAAGAACTTGAATGATCGTGATCAAAATGATGAACTTTCGCCCGTAAAATCTGAAGATCTATACTGTCATATCACCAATTCAAAAGACCATATCAAATTTCTTGACTGCGCATGTCTTCCGGAATGTCGGACTTCGTAGGCATCGAGAAATGAACAAATCTATTCAAAATGGCTTACAGTAAATGATGGTTGATGCGAGGGAATAGGCTGGCCCTCGGTAGGGTCAGATACCTTGTTTCCCCTGAGAACCTTGTGGAGTGCGTGTGACAGTAAGTCCGTGTTGCTATTGCTGTATCCAAGTGAATGCATTGCGGATGCCCTTGTGTTTGTTTTCGAGAACGGTCCTTCTTCCGCTATGTTCGTCTCTAACCTCCGCTTTTCGAGGGTCCTGTTACTGGGATTTTCCCTCATCATAGCCTTTTTCATCTACTTGTCTGTTGGACGTTATAATAATTCATCTCCTTACCATCCACTAGGACCGTCGACTCGGACATGTCCACCTCGCGCATATGCTAATGGGGAATGGATCTACTGCCCGAAAACAAACGAGACTGAAATGAAGGCAAAAGCCGACGCGCTCAAATTTTCTGGCTTTGAGGGCTGTGCGAGCTCAAGAGAGTATTACTGGCATCTCGCTTCAGATAAAGAAGAGCAATGGGATCGTTTCCCAATTGCTCAGAGCTACGAATGGGAGCCTGGACCGGAGTGCAGAGGTATGAAAAAGTTCAATTCCGAGGAGGTCGTCAGACATCTTGTTGAAGACGGTGGTTGGCTGCTTGTCGGAGGTATGCCAATTTCGCATCTCACCTTGCCGTGGCTGACCAGCACTTTTGCATCCCAGATTCTGTGACAGAGAATCATTTCTTCTCTCTCTCCTGCCTTCTCTATCCTCACGTCCTTGGGTCTCCAAACTATACTGCAAACCCATACTTTGATCGTGCATGGATCCAACACCTCCACCTTAATCCAGAATCGCCCCTGGTCCATCGCCTCAGGCCTCCTACCGGTTTCGATATTAAGACGACGCCTCTCGTCTCGTTTCGTCGCGTAGATCTGCTCTTTTCGCAGCAGGAACTCGTAGATATATATCAATCGACCAATCCAGGTACCCCTGAAGACTTTAAACTATTCGGCGAAGAGACCGTGTGGACGCTCTCACCCACTGTGTATATGGATCAGTTTACCGCACCATTGCCCGGTGGCAATTACCGCACCATGGTGGTCAGCACAGCTGGACACTGGACGACCACATTGTTTCATGGCTTCAGAGACGAAAATAAGATTCTTACCGGTTATGGGATTCGAAAAGTATTGGACCTGTTTGAGGTTGCTATGCCGCGATGGGCGAAAGAGGTGCAAACGACATTGCGTATGCATGAAGACAGTGGCGAAGGCAAGAGACGTGTTGTCATCCGTGCATACTTGCCCGGACATGAAGATTGCCACGATTATCGTCAGCCTTGGACGGGAGTCCAACGATTTGTTTGGGATTGGTATAATTGGAGCTATATTGGTCAATTTAATGAGATTTTTGAGGTGAGAGACGAACACTTTTTCTTGGGGTTTCGAGGATTTATATTATTATTCAGAAGGTGTTATCGCGAAAATTCTACCCAGATATATATTTCCTACCTATTGATAGACCTGCTAAGCTACGGCCAGACGCAGTACGTGATGTTTCATTGATATCATGCACATAAACGTGGTGTTCATTCTTCTTTTAGCATACCACCGGCGATTGTTTGCACATCATGGCGGGAGCTGGTGTACTCGAGGGATGGTCGCATTATATTTGGCATTTTGTGACACGAGAAGTGTGGCTGAAAAACACATAAATGCAAAAACCGATACTCCACTTTCCGATATACCACATACCACTGACATTACCGTACAAGTATGATCATGGGCATTACGATGTAAATATTATAGTCGCGTAGTAATACATGGAGTAACTATCGGTTGTTCAATTGAATGACGTAACTACGTGATTTGTGCCATCTTACGTTTTGCACAACAGTCTGTTGGTTTCGCTCGCCAAGACTTGATGGCCAGGGTGACCCGGGTTTCACGGCCTGCTAGTTGCAAGTACGCGGAGCTTCCCACTCCACAGCAAGTGTGTGACTCGAGCCCGCAGTCAGTCCCTTTCTTGTCAATAAATTCGCTGGAATAAGGCAATTTAAAATCATTCTAAATCAGCGCTTTCCATCAACGCCCGTGGCCATCTTCAATCGAAGTCCTTTGGTATGGCACATGATGGGTTATCCCACTGTGCGTTTTTTCCACAACACTGAGCCGACCAAGCTATACACTCACAGACTTGTTTTGCAAGATAAGGAGACAACTGATGAATTGTGAAGCAAGCAACGGAGCAGACAGCATAGAGCTTAAATTTGCCTCCGGTTTTATAACATGTGCCGGAAGGAGTAGTTTTTTTTATAGCCATTGCGCTAGGTTATAAATCAAGCTTCTTCCCTCGGAATTCCGACCTTTTTCCCCCTATGTTCTTTCGGTCGAGGTCTGGATACCTTCCGGTTGCTTCGTCCCCACCTCAGTTAAAATGGAAGCACAAGATTAGGCAGTTCGTTTCAAGGCGCGCTCTTAGACTTCTCCCCCTAGTTGTGTTTGTGCTGGGCACGATCGCATGGTATTTCCTGTTGCCGAGGTTACCCACACTGAACACCATATTACCTCCACTTTATCAAGAGTATCGAGATCGCGAAGACAGCCTCCCGCATTATGAGCCTGACGCGACATATCCTAATGGTCGGCATGCGAAATATGTATTTTTCGCGAACCACCTACAAGGTAAGCGAATCGACCTGCCATCTCAGTTTGGATTACAAGCACCGGTTTTCCTAGGTGTTGGTTGGGGAAATCTCATGCAAGAGCTTCTTCTGAATGCTCTTCTCGCTTACAAAGCCAAAAGATCGTGAGTGGTCCCGATATACCGCCGCCTGCAGTCCACGTACCTGTTCTTAGCTTCGTTTTCTACAATTATGAATGGAAACCTGGCTCAAGATACGCCATCTACGACTTCCGCATAATACCGGCCACTGTTCCATTATCTGCGATTTTATCTGGTGAACGCATATCCTGCTTCTGCATATCAAATTCGGAATTTTACTCTAACAGGCCCGCTGACTGGAGGACCCATCGACTCTGCTGATGTTCCACGAGCCGTGTCTGTGAACCATTTCCGAGAAATCTGCCCTAATCGGACCATTGTATCTGGCGATGAACTTAGAGCACAGCTACAGTCAGCAACCGGATTGCAAACCCTCACTGCCTTGACGCGGAAGCTAGAAGCCATGGAGGATCGTTGTATAGAAATCAGTCTCAAAACCCTTCAGGCCTTTGACTACTAGTAAGCCCGAGTCGATCTTCTTATTCCTATTTCTCACGGTGCCAGTTTATTGGGTTCAAAGGACGTGCTTGATATCTGGCCAACGCTATCGGAATCACCCATAATCACACAATTTGACTGGTCACCTCTAATACATTCCGCATTCAACACCAACCGTAAATTATTCGAAACGTCGTCACCACACTTTTCTGCACCGAGTGATACATTTAAACCTTTCATGCCCTCGCCACATATCTCCGGCTTGCTCGCTGTCCATCTACGACGAGGAGACTTTAAAAAACATTGTGATATGCTCGCCAAGTGGTCGTCGGGTTTCAACGGTTTCAATCGATTTGACGAACTACCGGACAAGTTTCAAATACCGCCCGGAGGATGGGGAGAAAATACGCCAGAGAACATCGAGACATATCACCGGCATTGTTATCCTTCGATCTCTCAAATTGTGGACAAAGTACTCGACGTGAGACGGAAAGTACCGGGACTAGATCGCCTGTATATTATGACAAATGGTGACGAGAAATGGATGCAAGAGCTCACTAGCGCTTTGGAAACTTTGGAAGAATGGAAATCTATATCGAGCAGTCAAGATTTAATTCTCACTTGGGAACAGAAATTCGTGGCGCCCGCACTAGATATATACGTGGCACAAAGCGCTCAGGCTTTTATTGGCAACGGGGTGAGATTCGTGTTCCTCCGTTAGAAGCATACGTTATCCGGCTGACTCCTTGATTATTGTGAAATAGTGGTCTAGCCTGACTTCGAATTCCGTCATGTTGAGAATGGCGGGAAAGCATAACCCGAATACAACCTTTTTCTGGTAGCAACGAATGACCGACCTAATATTAGCGTTCAGTTATACTTGATTCATGCACGCAGCGCAAGGTTCCCAACACTCATTTTCAGCAACTGGTTCATATCTGCGACGTTTATAATACAAAGGGGGTATGTACTTTCAATTCAGTCGTGATGGTTTTAGGACAAAACTGGGAGTCCCCGTCGTCTACGCAATATACGGCTAGTGGATCTATGAGCCGTAATGCTTCAGCCGCTTCAGCTACCCTGACTACTCACCTAAGTGGCCGGTGCTTAACACTCGCTCGTCCAGACGGTCCAAGGTAAAAAGTGGCATAATATTGAATGTCATTCAGCTGCTGACTATAGTGTACATTGATTCCCTGTCAGTCCGTGTGCAAGCAGAATTGAGAAAGGCAGCAACTAACTACCCGGCGGTGGCCTGGGAAAGTGAAAAGGATGTTTATGCGCCTAGATGGGGCCTGTAGCAGGGTCGTACTACGCGATTTCGTGGGAGGTGATTATGCCGGGCCCGAGGCTATCGCATCGTAGCATTGTACCATAGCAGTTCCCCTGTTTTGTTTTTCCGTCAGCGCGCAGGAATCAAGAATTGAACCGACTTACCTTCTTGCCTCCACTTGGCCTCCACACCGACGACGCGGAGGACGAAAGAGCGTGCTGGGAACGTCTACCGCGGTGCTCTAACAATGACAAATAGGGTCATAACAGGGTCACATACATCTCGGCGCCTTCGCGTAACTCGCCTAACCAACCGCCGCTCCCCGCTGCCGTCCATCGTTTTAACGAGCATTGTGACTGCCGAAGGCAAAACGTCCTCAAATATACACACTTGTTACAAATTACAATCATTGTTATTGGTATCATGACTACGTTGCTTTGAACACCTCTTCTTCTGATAGCGCAAGAATGTACTGAGCAGTCTTCCTATACCAAGTTGGTTCTTTTTCTTTCTTTGTACCCTTCTTTGTATCCTTGATTGCCTGCTTTGCGCCCTCGATTGTCTGCTTTGCAAAAATCACCCCCACATTAGGCTTGAGTGACGCTTGAACATCCTCCAAACCTTTACTATTTATAGCATGGTCGGTTGTCCAGGACATCCATCATCTCCGAGAAAGCCCAGTCCGAAACTGGCTCCACGAAACAGCTGTTCCACAACCGATCCTCGGACAACGGACGTATTTGGAATGCGGGATAGATCACCGTTTCACCACCCACCCCCATGTTGATAATAGTACGAGACAAGTTGTGGGTCTGGTCAATCGCATGCCTGATCTTGTCTTTGGCTGATCTCAGATGACGAGGGGATACTGCCGCTGCGAAACATTCACGAGGTATGTTCCCGCAAATATAGGAAGCTTCCTGAAGCCGCTTGAGAGTGATGTCGTTGTTTTGCAGGAACAACCTATAAATTGTAAGCAGGCGAGTTGATCAAGCGGAATGCGCGAACGATGCGACAACAAGTTCTTCTCGCGACCATGGCTTCATCATAAACATCCCATGCAGATCCCCAACTCTTTGAGTAAGCCACCTTCGGTCTTCGTTCTTTCTTGGCGAAGAAGTTAGCAGTATGCGATATTTCTTATGACGAAAGAGATAGTTATTAGGTTGACAGACTGTATCGTCGGCATCGACGAGTGTAAGAACGTCGTCGGCGTCGTCAGATACCCCCGGTGCACCCAGAGGGCGCACTGTATTACCAATAATGAAGACCATGCCGTCGATATCCTGCAACACGATTGGCCGGGCAAGAATGATGCAAAGGATGAGGATGGAATGCAACATGCATGTTTTCCCTAGTTCGTTGGTTGGAAGTGACAGTCAAATACCAATAATGGTACTCACCGATACCCGGCTGACCTGAGAAGACGGCACTTCCATCCGTGCCCTTTTTCCTCTTGTTAAAGATGTCTATCATGGTACCCCACTCGTTTCGGAAGAGCATCAACTGTGGCACGCGAAGCCTCTCCTTCGACCGGAGGACAGTCAGGTCCACATACCGAATGGTATAGGGGAAAATCGCCGTGGCTTCGTTTGGAAGATGAGTGTCGGAATCAATGACCATGGCAGCGTCGTCGTCGTCGCCGTCCACAACGTCATTGTCATCGCCCACAACACCGTCTTCGTCCACAACATCAGAAGATGAGGGCTGGCAGGCACCTAAAACCGGTCGGGGGACTAGACCGTCAACAAGGTCTAGGTCAAGACCAGTGCTCCTCTCGCGTAAGAATGCAGATTTCGTGGCAAGAACATCCTCCGGCACATATTCATCAGCGTTGCGTCCGGGATTCAGTGCTTCCAGAAGATCTTGAAGTTCGGTGAAGTCGCCTTTGGTCACGGTTGCGGTACGAAAAATCTCGCCAAAAAAGTCACGCTGTCCCCACAGTTCACTATGAATGTCAACCAGCCAGGGTGGCGGCGAGTTGAGCGAGAGATTTGAATTCTGGAATGCTGGATAGGGTCATAAACGAGTCGGTCGACATCATGGGCCATTAGCACTCACCACCAGCCGGACGGGGTAATATAACGCTCAGAACCTGCCCAGGCTCTTTCGTCCAGTAAAATGAGACGTTATTGAACGTCTTCAATTTCTGACCGTCTTCAAGGTTAATGCTTTGAGCATAATCTTCGTTGAAATCTTCCAGAGGCAGTTGGAACTACCAGGAGTTAATATCTGTGCACCAGCGTTTATCATTCGCCCACCTTATAAAGGTCTATGGAGCCAGCGGGGATGTCTTTGAACGATGGCTTTCGCCCTTGAATTGGCTATCTTGAGATCATAAATAGGGGCACTGCGTTTGATGAAAACTGAAAAGACTCGGTTGTGTGTATCACCCAGGACCCAGCACCACAGCATGATCTCGTCGGGCTCGGACATATTCCTTGGGGTGGTGAATTAAAGACCTCTGTCGACGAATGTGTTCTTTAAGTATTTGGTAGTTTCGTGTAGCTACGGAACGGTCCGAGCGGACTCCTAATCGGAGTCAAAAATCCTGATTAAGCGCGCAAATGTGAAGTTATTCATATGGATGTTGAAACGTTTGACAAAAGGCTGCGTTCAACTTGGAAGATGAAGACGAGCTGAAGCTCGCCAGCCAGCCCCCCAGACGCGACATGCGCCCAGAAATCCGCTCGACTCTGCGCGCCCAGCATCAAGCATTTCTCCACTGCCTCCACACGCGACCATCTTGCACCCACTTTTCACAATGAGACCGAGTCGGTCTGATAACATGTGCCGAAGTAGTTTTTTTATAGCCATCCCTGCCACCTGCGCTAGGTTATAAAGCAAGCTTCTTCCCTCGGAATTCCGACCTTATGTTCTTTCAGTCGAGGTCTGGATACCTTCCGGTTGCTTCGTCGCCACCTCAGTCGAAATGGAAGAAGAGGGGGTCAGGAGATGTCTGGCCCGTCTGGGGCGGTTCGCTGCTTCCATGACGATGGGTGCTCGCCGTGCTTGTGGACTCGGTACGTCATCCAATATCGATCGGGCGCCTCATGGTAACATAGGCGATGTTTAGGTCGCAAAGTCTCTACACAATAGTATCGATACATTCTCTAGTCAATGAATACTAGACAATTTGCGGTTGCATGGTGGTCAATCAGGAACGATAGGACAGCGGAGAATGCTTGATGGCTCCTGCTTTGCGCTGGCGCCGATGCAATCGCGTTCAAGTGTAATATAAGCTGCGTATGCGCTATATTAGCTCATATACTACGTATAACCGAAGTGGTATTTGGCGCACCTATGAGGCCTCTCATGTCTTTTCTTGAGTTTCCTAGAGATTTGTGCCGTTGCAACGTATACTGAGGGCTTTGTTGGCCTGCAGTCCAAGAGAACGGTCACCTGCTGTGTTAGAGACTCTGATGGCAGATAGGAAACTATCTGTTTAGATGTGGCCACGCATTATTATACGAATAGTGAGCGTTGGCGTGAACCAATTTGAAGGCGAGGCCAACAATAGCTCGTCCTCGCCCAACCCCGTTCCGTAATGGACAGACGTAAATAATGGATGCAAGCCGATTATTATCCCAATCTTTCGCCAACTCCCGAGCTAGGAAAATCGGTGATTCGTGACTTGCGAGTTGCGACCTGGAGGTCAGTCAGCGCTAGCAGCTCCAGGTTGGAGACTCCGCACCCCAAAGTCTGATCATCATGATAACAGTACCTGTCATGTTTCACTACCCTAGAGACAAGGGGATAGAAGTCAAAGGTAACAAGCTGAGTGCGCGCTCTCAAGGCTGTCGTCGCTGGATGTGACATGTGACTAGTGACTCGACGCTCCTTGTTCTTGAACCACCACCATGGGCAACACTTCGTCTTCCTTGGGCACACCTGGAACGGCTGCTACAGATGGAAATGTCCAGACTATAAATGTTTCCAATACTTCTAATAGTATCATCACCACTGCTGCTCGGGACGTGGTATGTCACCGAATTTTACCCCCATACGCCATGTTGACATTTTCTCAGACTCAGACAATCAATTGTGTGTACGCTCAATATCGCTCATGCATTATGCTTTCGTTAATATTCAAAAATCTGATTTGTAGACAATTTTGCTGAAGCAAGCGGAAATATCGGTGAGTTCTCCAATTCATTAGTCACGATTCCTTATTAAACCTTTCACAAAAAAAGGTGTGTTTTCTCCGACTGATTTCATATGCAGGACTACATGTCATGACAGGAAAGTACAAAACGTGGTTGGATCCCCCTGATCCATCCATTAACCATAATAGTGTCTTTCACAAGCATCATCCCAATACTGGGAATTGGCTTCGTGATCATCCTGTATGTGAAAACTGGAAAACCATGAGTAACTCATTCTTGTGGCTTCATGGTTTATGTAAGTGTTTTCTGTATAATTTCCAAGTTGTAGTTATGCCCTTTGCAGCAGGATCTGGCAAGACCGTTCTTTGGTAAGTTCATGATCCCCATCATATTGGGATATGTTTAAGTAGTTTGAAAGCTCCATGATGATTGAAGATGTCCAAACTATTGTTGAGCAAGGATCCATCGGGATGGCATACTATTATTTTGACATTTTTGATGTCAAGAAGAGAACAGTTGAGGGTCTCTTATCCTCCCTGTCCTTGAGTCTTTATACTTGCAATCCAAGCAATCATACAATTGTGGAACAGTTGTACATGAAATGCAAGGATGGAGTATTCAAGCCTTCAGGTCAACAACTGGAGTATCTCTTGAAAGAGCTCATGTCTGGGTTCAAGGAGACTTATATTGTGATTGATGCATTGGATGAGTGTAGGGAATGGCAGGAGTTGTGGAAATTCTTGAAAATGATACATGGGTGGCAAATAGGCCAGTGTCATCTGCTTGTTACTAGCAGGAGGGAGCAAGTCATTGTCAACTCTCTCCAGCATGTGGAACATGAGGAGATTGACTTGACCCTCATGCCAATTGACAATGATATTAACAGGTACATTGATGAAAAGTTGGAACAGTCAGAAGAGCTAAAGAAGTTGAGGGTAGAAACAAAGGAACAAATTAGAGGACTCCTCAAGGCAAAGGCAAATGGAATGTAAGTATGTGCCAGTTTGTGCTGGGATTTGATGTGACCTGTTTCAAGGTTCAGATGGGTAGCTTGCCAGATTGTTGCATTGGAAAACTGCAGCAATAACATGGGTGCATTGAAAAGAACAATTGAAATGCTTCCTAAGGACTTGGAGACTACCTATGATCAGATTCTTGAAAGAATCCATGCAGCTGATGCAAAACATGCCATGAAGTTATTGTATTGGCTTATCTTTGCCATAGAACCCTTGAAGTTAGAGGAATTGGCCATTGTTGTGGAGATCAATGAGGAGAAGAATACTCTTGATACTGAAGAAAAGTTGGACTCTCCAAATGAAATACTGAAGATCTGTTCAAGCCTTGTGACATTGAGTGAGGATGGGACAGCAAAGCTGGCACATGCATCAGTGAAGGAATACTTTCTAAAAGAACCAAGGAAGATAGGGACAGTTACAGTTGACCCTTGTGCTGGGGATCTGCTTCTGACAAAATGTTGTCTTGCATACCTTCATCAACCCAGGAAAGTTCAAGGGAAATATTGGGGTGTTGGAACTCTACCAAGATACTGTGCAAAACTATGGCCAAAACACATCTTAGCATGTAAAAATGAGGCAGTTGTAAAGAATGAAATAATGATGGTTTGTGAAACTGGCAGTATTGCATTCAAGAACTGGAAGTCCTGGAGGAAGAATGTATTTGAGGATGAAGATGAGGACATTTTGCCTGAAACTCCACTTGAATATGCTGTTGAATCAGGTCTACTAGAAACAGTAAAATGGTTATTGCCCCAAACCAACATTGGGGATTCATGTGAAGAAGTCTTGTGGCTAGCCATTAATGGGTGTGAAACAGAGATTGCAAGGTTATTGGTGGAGCAAGGAGCAGATGTGCATATCAAGGTGGGAAATTGCACCTATTTGTATCAAGCATCATACAAGGGTGCCAAGGACATTGTAAAGCTGTTGGTTGACAAGGGTGCAGAAGTGAATGCCAAGTGTGGTTTCTATGGCAATGCTTTACAGGCAGCATCATTCAAGGATTCCAAGGAGATTGTTGAGCTGTTGCTTAAAAAGGGTGCAGATGTGAATGCTCAAGGTGGTTTCTATGGCAATGCATTACAAGCAGCAATATCCAAGGGATCCAAGGAGATTGTTGAGCTGTTGCTTGAAAAGGGTGCAGATGTGAATGCCCAAGGTGGTGAATATGACAATGCTTTACAAATAGCATCATGCCAGGGTGCCACAGACATTGTTGAGCTGTTGCTTGACAAGGGTGCAGATGTGAATGCCCATAGTGGTTTCTATGGAAATGCCTTACAAGTAGCAATATGCCAGGGTACCAGGGAGATTGTTGAGCTGTTGCTTGAAAAGGGTGCAGATGTGAATGCCCAGGGTGGTTTCTATGGCAATGCATTACAAGCAGCACTATCCAAGGGTGCCAAGGACATCATTGAGCTGTTGCTTGACAAGGGTGCAGATGTGAATGCCCAGGGTAGTGGACATGAGAATGCTTTATTTGCAGCAGTATCTGAGGGTGCCAATGACATTGTTGAGCTGTTGCTTGACAAGGGTGCAGATGTGAATGCCCAAGGTGGTGAATATGGCAGTCCATTACAAGCAGCAATATCCAAGGGTGCCAGGGAGATTATTGAGCTGTTGCTTGACAAGGGTGCAGATGTGAATGCTCAAGGTGGTGAATATGGCAATCCTTTACATGCAGCAATCTCCAAAGGTGCTACAGACATTATTGAGTTGTTGCTTGAAAATGGTGCAAATGTGAATGCCTGGGGAAATCGTGACATCTTATTTGCAGCAATATCCAAGGGTGCCAAGGATATTGTTCAGCTGTTGCTTGAAAAAGGTGCAAATGTAAATGCCCAGGGTCATGTACATGGCAATCCCTTATTTGCAGCAATATCCAAAGGTTCTAAGGAAATTGTTGAGCTGTTGCTTGACAAGGGTGCAGATGTGAATGACCAGGCTGCTTACTATGGCAGTGCCTTACAGCAAGCAATACTCCAGGGTTCCAAGGAGATTGTTGAGCTGCTGGTTGACAAAGGTGCAGATGTGAATGCTGAGGGTGGTTTTCATGGCAGTGCTTTATTTGCAGCAATAATGGAGGGAGCCAAGGACATTTTTTTTTTTTTTCCAATAGAGAGGTTATATTATACCAGCGTAAACTATACAGTGAATCGATCGTGGCTAAGGAGCCATATGGGCATAGTAAAGTAGAACTATGTAAAGTAGACAGAGGAGAAAGGGTAGGAGCCTTGTGAGTATGCGGAAGAGTGAAAGGGATTGTACTACGGTGGTCTGTAAGGGTCCTCGAAAGTCAAGGCGAGGGGATAGAAATCTAAAAACTGAAAAAGTGTCATGATAGAGTCCGGGTCTCGGTTGTGAAGACGATAAAGTGGATAGAATTTGCATAGGGTGAGGATATGGTTCCTTGTATGAAGAGCGTGCGGCTGACAAGGGCAGAAATGAGGCGAAGAACCCCTGAAACGTGAGCTATATTCGCCTGTGGGGGCGTGTCCGGAGGCTATACGGGAGAAGCGTGATGACTGTTTAATCGAATCAAGCGGATAAAGGAATTTGTGTGCGAGGCGTTTTGTATGAATATTCACGAGTTTCCCCTTGTGTCGCATTTTCAGCCAGCTAGCAGAAGGGACGTGAGATCTTCTCCATTCTTCCATGATTTCTTCCTTGATTTCAGATCTGTATGTAGAAGCGTCTTTGTTGTTTGAAATAGGGCCTTGGACTTTGGACGTCATATGATCAACGGCTTCATTTTCCCGGATACCCATGTGGCTGGGGCACCACGACACTGTTAAGAAATTGGCATCCGAAGATAGCCACTCCGCAACAAGTCGTGACGCAACAATGGCGCACGACTGTTTATTGGAGATTTGGGGTTCCAAAAATTTTTTGGCCGAAGCCTCGTTATCAATCAAAAGTAGAACATTACCGGAACATAAAGGCAAACATGTTTCAAGCGCAGCGGGTATAGCGGCCATCTCGGCGTCGAAAGAAGAACCTGCCGAGCATGGCTGAGCGCCGGAGGCAATTGGTGTGTGACGATTTGGTACAAAGAGTGCAAAGGCGAATGATCCCCTCTTGTCTCGCTTGTTGAACGATCCGTCCGTAGAGATGATGTTGTGATCAGATCGCCATCTGTTCATGGC
>KN818272.1:61646-111432 GCA_000827485.1 Amanita muscaria Koide BX008 | reverse complement strand
GAGCCAAGGACATTGTTGAGTTGTTGCTTAGCAAGGGTGGAAAAGTGAATGCCCGTAATTATTCTTTGACATCCCAGGGTGGTTTCTATTGCTATGCCCTCCAAGTAGCATCACACAAGGGTGCCAAGGAGATTGTTGAACTATTGCTTGAAAAGGGTGCAAATGTGAATGCCCAGGGTGGTTTCTATGGCAATGCCCTACAAGCTGCTTCATGCCAGGGCTCCAAGGAGATTGTTGAGTTGTTGCTTGAAAAGGGTGCCGATGTGAATGCCCAAGGTGGTAAATATGGCAATGCATTGAAGGCAGTGAAAGCATCAAGTACAGGAGAGGACAGGGAAGGACTTATTCAAGTACTAATAGCATATGGAGCAAAGAACAACTAGCATAGTGCAACATATGTGTTAGTGAGTGGCATGTAAACATATGATGTACTTAAGCAGGAACTTGAACTATAAGAAATTATTCCATCTGAAGTTGAGATTTAGTAGCAAAGCTGTAGACATTGTATTAGATGTCATAGACTCCACAGTGATTCAGTAGAGTTCTAGTTACAAAGCTGTAGACACCATAGATGCTGTAGCAGTTGTAGAGCCTGTAGACATCATAGACATCACAGTGATTCAGTAGAAATTCAAAGCTGTAAATGTTGTAGATGCTAATAGGCTATAGTCACTAGTATACTAAGACATAGTTTATGGCTGCAATCACATCATCATAAAAAGAATGAGAGAGAGAAGGGGGGAGTGTATGGCATCACCTTCAGGCACTCCTCAGCTCCCATCTCGCACTATCTAGCAGCGAGCACTTGGATGTTGCAGGACACTCAGTGACATCGTTGTCACAGGAGCTGAGGAGCAGCAGCAACGGTAAAAAGTTTCTCACATTTTCAGAATACTTACGCAGTGCGTTCATCTCGGCCCTGTCTATCATCACCATATTTAGCTTTGTGGTGGTCGCCTGGGGACCGTGTCAGACTATCCAGAACGGTCAAGACTCTTGTTGACACTTCAGCCATGGTTGTCGAGATTGATGCCAGCTACTTGAAGGTTCAACCCGTCGGTATAAGAACGACATCAACTTCTTCCAACAGATTGTACATGCATCAGTCAAGGGGGAAAGTCAAAATGTCGAAACTCACTGTCTCTTCTTTACTGCCGTTCACTGCTTCAGTCTTGAGGTAGACTTTCTTCTCGGTAGACAACGCCCTGGTGTTCAACTTGATGGCCTTGTTTTGACAATACCGTTGGAACTGCTTGCTAAGGATCATGAGCACGAGTGTCTCATTCAGAACTCGAAACCCACGTACGCCACCTTCTCATCAATACACACACCACCAATTCCACGGTCCACCAAGAACTCTACAACCGTAACTCTGAGTTGGCCAGTTTTGGGGTGACTCGTTTTCGCAGCAGATGACGATGATGTCACGGCTTCAAGGTATTGCGCTTGATTGAGCTCATATCGTGTCTGAAGTCCAGTCCCCTCTGTTATTGGACGTGGATGTGCGCGATCGAATTGACAATGGCACGATATGACCTGTTAGGCCATATTGTTCGTCTCCAAGTTTTGTTGTGTCATCTGGATGGAGGCGTGTCGTAGGCTGTTGTAGCGCTTGCATGCTGACATTGATTGGGATGGATGGGATGAACAATGGTTGTCGACAGTCTTGGAGTCTTGCGTATCACATTGGACTTCATGGAAATAGGCCGCAGCTATAGCAAATATGAATAATAGGGTCAATCACTCGGGCTGTACTTACGCATTACAGACTAGTTCTCCTTATCGAGGGTAAAGCGTATGGAAAACCGACAGCAACGTTTGCCATTATATAGACTAGAACGTGTCCTTTGATATTCCATTGTTCCATGTCTGGGGTTGAATGAAAAATCAAATGGCGCGTGGAAAAGTCAGAGGACGAACGAGTGCAAGGATAAAGAGGAAGAGACAAAGGAGGAAAGGAGGAGGAGGGGAGGGAAGGAAGCAAAATTCGGTAGGTTGTGATAGAGAGAGATATTTTCCGATTGGGTAGACGTTGAGGGCGCTGACACAACAATAGACGCGGAAGCGAACAACGACCTGTTAGCCATGCACAACAACAAACAGACCAAATACATTCTAGTCGTCATAGCCGGCATATCTGGGTCATCAATGTTTGATACGGAAGCCCTTACTTCTGAGTAAGGACTGTCTTCTTCTTCGATTGTATCCAAGTCAAACTCCATCCTGAGTGAGAATGAAAATGGGTTAGATTCCGTGTGCATTAGGGGGAAGGAAATGAAGCGAGGGTACGGGGGATGCATAATAAGGCACAAGGACAAGGAACGAGAAAGGACGACGCGTGTCGAGCTTCGACCTCCGTCCGTTGTCCGCGAATCACTTAACGATCGTCGCCAGTGAGAAAAGACTCACTTGATATTCCCTTGCCTCTCTGTCGCGGCCACGCTCGAAATGGCCGGGGCACGGTCTTTACTCGACTTCTTCTTCAACGACCATAGTATCGTCCCTCTCTCCTCTTCCACGATCAGGTAAATGAACCATCACTTCTCTAGACCTGGACGAAGAGATTGGTCTCCTTCCTTGACCGATTCCACCCGTTCCGCATGTGCCAGCCGTATTTGGACTCGGAGCGATAGACGTGATAGGACTCAGACCAAGACTGCCGGTGAAATTGTGTTGATTATTAGAGGACACGGCGATACTCGCAGCCGTGTTCAGGTTGAGCCTTCGTAGTCTGTAATCCCCCACTTCTGAATTGGAGTGGGGTATTGCACTGGCGCGGTGGACGTTAGAGTGCGCATTGGAAGCTGTCTGGAGTTCGAGGGGGCGGTTGGAGTGGGGGCGGAAACCTAAAAGGTGTGGGGGGCAGTGATGGACGTGTGAGGTTGAGAATCACCAGTCTTCCTCCTGTCGCCGTCGTCATTGGCGGGTGTCGCGTCTCCCTGAGTCTTGCATATATGCGTGCTTTTAGTTCCTCGTGTCTTGTCTTGCCGTCCGCAAGGTTGAAGGAGAGGGAGGGAATAGTCTCATTTATCGATGAGGTGGCAGCCTCGGATGACCTTCCTGGTACCAAGTACAAGAGATACACCGTGATTGCTGGAGGTTGTTGTCTCGGTGTTGCCTTCTAGGGATCCAGTAGACGTCGTACACAGATCAATGATAAGTTGAGTCGTTTCCGCAGATAGGTTATCCAACATCGCGCGGCCGTATCTTGCTATACATCCACAATCTACATCCACAATCAGTGACTAGGCATATCTACTGTGTGAATGAGCTTGTCAGCTTCTAGGTGAGATCAGCTGTGCTCACTGTCAAATCGAATAATGGTGAAATTTCGCTAAAGTTCGAGCCCTTTTAAAAACGTGACGCCAAGTCCGACTGCTTTGGCAACATAAATAAATTGCAAACATATACATATGCAAGTGGCAACGGATTTAGGAGGGGACGTGGATGAAGAGGCTGAGTTGAGTGTTGATGAAGAAGTGTGTCGGTTCACGCGTTCACGCGTTTGATGCGAGTCTGCCAGCTAAGTTAGCGATTGGACGTTCTCACGCGGATCTTCAGTAGCTTGAAGCTTGAATATTTGAATTGTAAGACCCGAATCCAGCTCTCTAAATAGCACCCATTGACACCAGATCTCGTATAAATGTCGCCCTTTGTTGTTTCTTATTCCACCAGATTAGAGCGGGCGCATCGTGACGAGTCCGTGTAAGGACTTTTCACTGCCAGTGGGCATCAAGAATGGGTTGGGACGACTTTCTATTGCGTGCCGAAAACGCTCATAATAGTGTACGTCTTCGAATCCGAAACAGGGGTTGACGCGTTGACGTTGTGCGTTCAAGCGTTTACTAAGCTTTTTAAGAACAAGCCCAGTACATTCAATTGGACGTTGGCGCACTGCGCAACCAAACAAGCAACCCACGACGCCCGTCTTTCGGCGCTCTCAGCCTTCATTATGGTCACTTTTTCACCCGTTACTGTAAACCGATCGTTTACTAACACACATACACAAACAGATACATACACAGGCCGATAGTATATAACAGCGCTCTGTTGATCCGTAGCATTATCTTTCTTCCTTCCTTCCCTTTTCTTTCCTTCGTTCTCCGACTTGTGTTTCTTGTATAGAGCAACAAGACCATAGCTTGATCCATTCACGTTTCGTTCGTCTCCCTGTGTTTTGCCTCGCCCAAAGCGAGGACCTTTACAGTTACTCCTACACACCTGACGTGGCTTATGTTGGTCATGATCCAGTCATACCAATCGTGCAACATGCCTTTGATTCGAATTCCTTCCGTTCGCCAACCCCAGACACTGGAAAGTTCGTAGGAACTTTTATCGCCATCGAGTCGTCGACTAGCTACATGATGACTAGTCCTTTGCCTGGACCCTACACGGCAGTACTTGCCGCTGAAAGCTCAATTACGCAACCTCAACTCGTGGCCCCTCTCGTATCAGTATTAGTCTGGCTCATGTCTGCTCAGTGTTGCTATCACGGCCACGCACTGCAGTATGGGGAGGGAGTTGCCACAATCAGAAACATAGTTAGCTGGCAACCGGTAAGCGTGCAGTGCTAGCTGAACACTGCACCATGCTTTCTAAATCCAAGATGCGCTGTATAACTTTTCGTATCTTACTGACAACGAAGGCGATGTCCTAGCCCATTATCGCATTGGACTAGCAGGAGTCAGACTTGGGCAACATCAACATAATATCAATCTTAACTTGATGAGCGCTCAAAATTCGAATCTCTCCCTTCGACTCAACACTCTTAATGCTTACTCACTATAATCCTGGGGCCCTCAACTATGAGTCGGCACAGATGGTGGCTTCTAATGAACGAACTACGTCAGCATCTATTTCAACGACAACCTCGTGATATTCCCTGGTACCACAGTATGCAACGGTGACGGTATCGAGACCAATTCTAGTTCGGTTATCGTTCGCCGATCGCTCAAACCATGGATCAAATACTCCTCGTGTGACGGAGGTAGATCGCCTGACCAACGGCGACAAAGCGTGGATACAAGAGCTCACTAGCCCTCTGGAATCTTCGGAAGAATGGAAATCTAAATCGAGCAGTCAAGATCTAATCCTCACCTAGGAACAGAAATTCTTTGACGCACACACTAGATACACGCCTGGCCCAAAGCGTGCAGTATCTACTGGCAACGGGGCGAGCTCCGTCTCCTTCCTTTGTTCACATCTATGCTATCCCACTGATTGGCTCCTCTTGATTGTCGTGAGATATGTAATGGTCTAGACTGGATTCAAAGTTCGAATCTGGTCATGTTGAGAGCAGTGGCGGGAAAGCATAACCGCATACGACCTGTTTCTGATAGCAATATTAAGTGCTTGCTCATACCCACCCCACGCAAGCAGCACTGCCAGCACAAGGCTGTAAAGTCCCCATCACACTCCTTCTCAACAACCGGTGTTCACGTTGCAACGTGTATAACTTTATAATGGGGCTACTGATTGCTATTGGCATGCTCGTAACTTAACCTTGTATGGGATAACCGTGATAACCAACCCTATCGAACACGTTTCCTATCGCCTCGAGCTCCGTCCGGAGTTACTTTCCCATACACCCGACATGCCCTCGTGAAAGTGACAAGAAGTGTCCTTTGAAACCCAGCAAGCTGCTGTGAAATTTGCCTTAAATACTTCACCCACAGCTTTGGGAAGAGCAGCCCCAGAATAGCTTCTTGCCAATCAGCAGCTGCCTGTACTGAACTGTCGAAGGCATGAGAATACGAATGCCATCAAGTTGCTATTGTTCTATCAGAAACGCGGCATCTCGCTAAGCTAAACAGCTGACAAGACGCAAATCTACCCATAAACTAGATCACAACCTTCGACGAAGGCGCTGATTTAGCACGGATCCTCACCCGCGAAACGCACGGTGGCTACTGATGGCTATCGGAAATTGATAGCTGTTATCACGACTACTCAATTGTTCCCACCATTAACCTTCTCGGCGCCTTTCTTCCTCCGCGCGGAACGAGGAAACGTGGTTGACAAAGGACTAGTTGTATTAAGTTATGACACTGGTGAAAGAAAGGCACCGAACCGTGTGGGAGGGGTTGTAATATAGCTTAGATTACATCATAAAGAATACATGTTACATGCTATCTGTCAATTCCGCGCATCATTGAATTGAGCCTTTCCTCAGTCCATCACCTAGCGGAGTCGTGCTTGTCGTCACAGAGGGCCGTTTATGGCGTGTTGCATGCGGTGATAGAGATAGATGAACGTGATATGGGGAAATAAGAGTGAAATGTGGATGAGATTGATGACGTGGCGTTGTATGAAACGCAATCAAACAGACGGTCGTATCACCTCGGCTATCCCGATGAGCGCATGCTTCGACGTTAGCGGGCCAGTTAAACCATATTGCACACTGGGCGGGTGAGAATAACGTGTTACGGATTAAGTCATGGTCGCATCACCGTTCATGATTCCTTGTTGCAGTCCGGTATGGGGTCCTCTGATGTTGGTCTGAAGTAGGATAAATGTGTACGATGTCTTTGATGATGTTTCATTCATTTCCGTTGGTGTTCATTTAGTCTTGCGGGGCTACCTGGGAAGAGGCACGATTCCTGAGAGCTGTGAACTCGCACCCCATGATCTTTTGTGGCTTCTATCTTGTATCGCTTTCATGCGGGGCGTGGAACACAAGTTGCGGTTGTGCGGATACTTGATACTGTAATCGATGGCACTAGCAAGTTTAAGCGACAAGGTGCAGTGATCCTCCATAGAAGGCGGTTGTACGGTCCGATTCCTAGGTTCCCCGATGACGTGGCGTGTTTCAAGGACCAAATCTTTGACAGCAAGGAGATGGTAGCTACGGTTGTAATGGATCCAGACCTTTCGCCAAGCATGCTATTAGAACGCCGTCCAAAGAAGGTTCTTGACTGTTGGACCAGAAATGGGGTTAGGATAGCACATTATTCCCTCGGGGCCTGGAGGTGTACGGAGAAAGATTGGAGCTGGGAACGTGCGTGATTCTTCTCGGTTCTCGTATCCTTCCCATTTTCTCACATGTGAGTGTAACGGTAAGAAGAGAGATAATTCCGTCCCACCCCGTGCGATTATGAAAACGATACAAAGGAAGAGGTCAGGAGCCTGGATCCACCTTCAGGAATATAAATTATTTATAACAAAAGCAACTATATAGTATACTTATTGGTCCCTGTACCTGAGAGAGTAGGAGTATTGTCAAGTTACCGTGCAACCCACGATGCCAGTGGGTGAGAACGTACTTCTCAACTTGGCAATTTTTCCCTCGAGCGCCAACCGATGATCAAAATGCCGACTTTTTAAAACAAGTTCCCAAAAAAGCCCATGCTGGAAGAACCTAAGCTAAGACCTGGATTTATTCGACTCCATCTTTGTTCAAGAGGGAATCCTCGCAGTGGCGGCCGTGGATCCGATATGACAAAGGGCGCAGTGTGAACCGAATATAACCTTTCACACCCGGATATTAGTTTGTATACCGATGTGTAAAAAGCCTTGTGTTTGGTCAGCCAACAGAGTGCTAAATTTCACGCCGGTTCAGCTATGGCTCCGTTCTTCTTTTGCTCTTACTAACTGTGAGCGCTCCAGGATTCACGGCGCGACGCTACCATTGACGTTCCGAGCGGTGATTCCGAGTTGACATGAGCATGCGGTCTTCATGGGCGCGCAAAGGTAATACAGAGTAAATGTTCCCATTCATCATTCCTTTTATGTATAATTTCTGACACGCATGGCAGGTTACGTTGGAAGGGATAGTCGGTTTCAGCTTTCCAGCGATTCTCATCCCCACGTTGGCGTTGGAAACAATTGAGCAATTCATACGGGATTCAACTGTGTATGTCACGGTCAGGGTCGAATTCCGCGGAGGCATGGGCGCTCAAATATGTACGTGCCTACGTAAGTACTCATGTATGTGCAATCGTCCAACTCTTTTGACATGGTGGGGCTAAATTCTGAAACGGTTTCGTCCGGACTTCATAACTACATATGTAGTAGACATAGACGCCGCCCTCCCCCAGTGAGGTTATCTGACGTGGAGATGTCATGTTTCCAAGTTTCAATGTGTTTCATATATGACTGACATTACCAGCCAGGGCGTTCTAGGCTCAGCATAGCTGTCACAGCTGCGCCACTGCCATGTCAACAGTCAGTGACAGTCAATAAGGCAAGGTTAAAGTTAAAAATGGCCCCGAGTAGTAGCAGCCCGCCCGTCGTACATGCCCACGGAGGTAACGCAGTTGATGCGAAAAGAAAACCAAGTTGGGACGAGGTTGATAGTAAATAATAATAAAACGTAAAAAGCATATGAAATGTGAGAAGAACGGACCGCTAGAAGGAATCACAAGTTGGCGAGGAAACGAATTAATGCTCCCTTGTGATTCTTGTCAATGCCGAAGTTCACTCTTTCGTTCGTCCCTTGTGAACGGGATTCCGTCATCCTCAATACAACAGCTCCCAGTCTTGCCGCTTACCGCGCTCCCATTTCTGTTTACACATCGTGAGAAGCGTCACAAACGGAGGACTGCCCGTCCATTTTTATGAACGCCGTGCATGCGGTCAGTGCTGCTAATAATTGCTTGCCAACAATATGGACACGGTGTTAATTTATGTCGACGATTTCGGCGCTGCGGTGGCAGCGGGCTCGGGACGAGCGGCAGGGTCATTCCATCTAGTACAAGCGCAGCAACTGTGGGCAAACATCAATATATAGTTGTAAACGCTCAAGTGCATGAATGTCTCCATTCCTTGGGTTTTGACGTGGGATCGTCGCTTTGAAAGGTAACCGACTCGGAAGTTTGGTAATCTTCCCTTGTAATATGTTACATAATTTCCACTACTTGTTGAGTACGTTGAGTCCTGACTGTGTATTCTTTTATTATTAGAACGCCGTGGTGGGATTGAACAATGGAAATGAAAATGCTTAGCGCTAGCGCTAGACTCACATTATTCGGGAGAGGTAAGCTCAATCCTCTAAATAGATCCTGCTCTTTGGCCGCGCCGAGATTTGGACACTTCTGCAGTAAAGGCTAGACCTAGACGTGTGTGGCATGCGGCTGTAAAAGCTAGGAGTGGGGTTAATTACCTACACAGCTCTCACAAGAAGTTTCCCATGGTCTACTCGTTTGGGTCCTATGATTTTTCCCGAGTTTTTTCCCATAGGCGTGTTTTATAACCGACAGTCACACAGCCCCCAAAAACAAAAAAAAAAGGTCAAGTCCTATATCCGCCTTAACTCCAATAAAAGCAGTCGCTATACATGTACATATACAATGTATGTAACACCACACCAGACATCGCCATTTTTCATCAATTCTCACACCAGTGAAGTTCTCGTCCGAAATGGAATTGTTATTCATGATTACGACTCGACTTCCTTTTTCCCGCCGGCTAGTTTGCCGCTTGGTGCAAGTCATCGGACTTTTGTCAACTCCCAAGTAACCCCATGACACAACAATATAATCAACCAACCTCGTGCAGTCGCTGAAACAGTTTTTTTTAAATAGTGGCATAACCAGGCCAAGATCGGCGATGCTTCGATTAGTCGATAGATGTAGTTAGTGATATAAACTACAGTTAAATAAGAACAAAAAAGGCACATTTACATAGGTGCAGTATTAACAAGTATAGTGTAAGTGCGTCGTGTGAGATCATTCGGTACTGTTGATACAAGAAGAAGGAAAGGAGTATTGCAGTTGATAATTGGTACTTGATATATATATATGTGTGTGTGTGAGTCGTTGTTGTTAGCATTGCGTGTGAGGAATGAAAAGAAATAAAAAAGACATAGCAGTAATGGGATGTGCGGTGTGGTGTGGTGTGGTGTGGGAGGGATGCTATGTATTATTTCGTTCATGTGATGATTCGTAAGAGTAAAAGCGTCCATGGGCTGTAACACCGGGTTTGGAAAATGTGAGAGCGAGATGGTTGGCCGTGGGTGAAAACGATTTCGAGAAGGCGTTGATGTTGATTCTGATTTGTGGATGGCGTGGACGTGTGGGTACTACACGGGCAAGATCGGCCAGCCTAGGGACGGAGGGGCAGACGCGGGGAGAGTTGGTCAGGCGTTTTTCCTTTTTGCCGCTCTAAGAGCCTATGTGTGAAAGCGGCAAAGTGGAAACGCGGCAGAAGCTTTCCCGGAGTGAAGTCTGTCCGACTTGTCGGCTTTAGTGTAGGTGGATGCAGGAGTGGGGCGAATGGAAGCAACGGGGAGAAGATGCCGCTTATTCGAATGCATACTCGACAGCAACAGAACATGCTTCGTTGGATTTCGCGGCGTCTAGTCCGTGCTGTCGAAGGCTCTGGCGTGTGGGAAATGAGGCGTCGCAAGCGGGACAAGAATGCTCCCTAATCGAAGATTCGTCCGAAAGCCGTGACCGTTTAGAAGAGCGAGACATCTTGAGAGAGGGATCAGCGACGCTCGTTTTGGACAAGGGAGTGCCACTTACAGTATCGTCCTCGTCATGGTCACCAGGAAACTTTCTCTTGAGTGGAGCGGAATCTATCAAAGGAATCACTATTTCCAGAAGTAGAAAGAGCGGAGAGGGATGGCTTACCGAAAAGAGCGGCGGACATGGCAGACGAAAAGTTCTCTCTCCACGCGAGCACGCGTTTCATTCGGACGTCACCGATCTCTGGTACAGGTGAGTTGTGCACATCCACGATGGGATCTTCGAATTCCTCCGGTGGCAGGTCAGAGGAGCAGTATGACGAGCAGATCTCGTCCTCTTCGTCTTCTTCGGAGGTGCACTCTGACGAGTCATAGGATGACGACGATGAGGACACAGCGGAGATGCCATCCGAGGGAGCGGATAGTATCTGACGTGGTGGTGGCGCAGAACACTCGACGAGCTGGATTATCTGGAGGGAGTACGGTTGCTTGTAGTAGACATAGCCGTGGGTGGGGTTCTTGTCGTCATGGTGGGGGATAAGGATATCAGAAGAGGACTCGGAGAGGGAGGGGACGAGCATAGGGGAGTGTGACGGGCAGGGAGGGGAGGAGAGGGAGGGGAATTTAAGAGATTTAAAGACCGCAGCACGCGCGCGGCATGCGTATTTTGTAGGATTGTTAAAGATGCAAGCTTGGTGAGAGAGGAGAGCAAAAAGTTTGGTTGGCCTGCATTCCTACTCAGATCCATCTTCTGCTGAATCTCAGATCCATGCCCCTCCCCTTATCGGGTTTCCCATCGATTTCTGGCTCTTGCCCCATTTGCTCTTCCGACTTTCTCATGCCACAGCAAACATAATATTTTCGAGGATATCATGTAAAACTCCTACTTTTTCCCACATCCGACTGGTATTATGGTCTCATAGGCGCCAGCCATGCCTCAGCTGCCTCAAATTGGTCAATCAGTTCCTGCAACACCTGCCCCTCCGAATGCAATTGCCGCATCGCTGTCAGTGCCTGTTGTCATTAGTTTAGCAACACTCCTAGTGTCAGACAACTATCATCCGATCGGCGACTTACTACGTCCCAGAACCGGAATCCACGCTCGACTTCTTGTTTTGGATATTTTACCCCCGGGAACGTTTCTTCGCAGATTTCAAGTGCCATGACTTTTGCCTCCTTCACACCCTCCGCGTTCGGATCCCGAACTCGCGTCCCATTGTTGATGTGTGTGAGAGCATCTAGGTATACTTTCGCAAGCACGCCGAATCCAGTGTTCACTTCTCCTTGAAACGGAAGGGAAAGCGTCATGTCAAGGAAATCCTCCCGAGTCTTGCGTGCGTCACCCCGTAACAACATGTTGAGCACTGTCACCTCCAACAGCGTCCGCAGAGCTCTTGTTAATGATCGCACGAACGAGTTGAAGACGAGTAACTCCCGGGAAAGCGGTGCTGACCATGATTGTGACTATGATAGCAACCGAAGAAGATGTCATCTATTCGTCTCAGAGTAGATTTTAGTGTTCACACCTTGAAACTCAATGGTACGATGCTCAATACACGCATGACCAGAAGCATGCATGACTTTTCGTCATCTGTGACCGCATTGACATGAGTATCCAACATTTCAATTTGCGTGAAATGCCGATGTCCAACTTACCAGTGCCGAAACTTGGGCCTCCACTGAAAGCCCGTCCAGACCACAGGTGACCATGCATCACACCTGCTCTCACAAGTTCCAAGAACAGATACAGAGGGTCCTGGAACTTGTCGTTGACACGGGCTTGCTTCTGTGCAGAATACATTGCTCGTGCGAGTGGCGAATGCATGTGGGAATTCAACAGAAACCTGTGTATCTCAATCGCATCAAGACGGGATCGGAGACGTGGTCGCACTCACCCTCGAAGCTCTAGGAAACGCCATATCACGTTAGCAACCATTTCATCCTTCTTGTCAAGTGGTGGTTGCGATGAGTTCGGTTTTATTTTGGTACGTGCCGCGAGTTTATCTGTCGCCGTGGCACCCAGGCAGAGTGCAAAATCGATCGTCGAAGACTGGAAACCATCTTTCCATAAATCACTCTGTCGGTCATTCAAAACTAAAAATTGCTCACGTTTTGTCTTCTCAGCTCTTCTTCTACTATAGCGTACGTCACGTGCCACCCAGCTACCCTCTCCGCCAGCTGAGCGGTAGGAGGGGAATTGTGTTGTAATGGCTTCTGATTGTGGTTGTGGGAAGGTCCCTGTTGTTCGAACCAGAAAGATCCATAGACCTTCCGCGTGCTCCAAAAGGAGCTCAGAACACTGCTGATGAGAGCGAGTGAAGTCGCCCTCGGACCGGTCTGTCCGTCGGTTATAACTTCTTTGACGAAACGTCTATATTCTGTCGTTTCCCCGTTGTCTAAAGGAGGATTCTCAACGATCTGACCCGTTGTCAACCACACAAGTGATTGCGGCCCAAGGAGCCCACGGGACATATAAAAGTACACCTCGTCCGGAAGTCGGTTTGTATAGACGTCGTGAAGATCGGAGGGAACATCGGGCACTGTCGGGTGATGGTTGGGACCGTGGTTGGGTGGCGGAGACACAGCGAGTGGCAATGGAAGGACAACTCCCTCGAAGGAGATGACCAAAGCATATTTAACCATCGCACGTGTGCGAGCATAATGGTCTGGATACTGGATATTCTTCACAGCAGGATGTTCTGCGAAAGCGGCGACGGCGGCGTGGCCGGACTTGTAGTATTTCATCATGTCAATAGCTGCCTTCAGCGTGTTGTCCTGCGCTGTTGGCGGGAATGAGGGAGAATTGTCGAAGCCAACAAGGATGCTAACGTCCAGAAATTGGTCTTCGTTCAGACCAAGGTCTTGCAAGAGATGCTTCTTTGACAAGAATTGGAATGAAGGACTGGGTGAGCTCAAATCGATGTTGGTGATGAGCTTGTCGACCCCAGGGTAGAGGAGGGTATCAGAAGAACCGTAGATGGCCTGAATGTATGACTTGGCGTGACGTTGAAGGTATATGAGCTACGCATACAATTGAAGTTAGCGGGAGGTTATGCCCATGAGAGAACGTGTTACATGCCTGTGCCCACGCAAGGTACGGCGCGACGATGAATTCAACATTCCTATGGCGAAATATGCGGAGAATCATTCTCCATATATCCCACTGTGCAAAGCAACTTCTTCCTTCAAACAACTTGGTCGCAGCATCTTCTTGCCCGTCCTCGTATTTCGCCCATGCCTCTCGTCTGTCTCTGCAGGCTTCGGTTATCTCTGCGTAATTCTGTGACGACTTCCAGCGCTTGTTTGGAACGAGTCCAGGAAAGACAAACACGGGTTTGATGTGGAGTTTTTCGAGGTTGCGTAGATCGGATTCGATCCGCTGCACGAGGGCCAAGGGCAAACCGCCAGTGGCAGCGAGAAGAGGCTCCCGCGTCGTTGGGTTGTCTAAAATCCCCTGCAAGTAGTGCGATGCATCTATACCAAGACGCGAATCGGATAGCACGGACAAGGGAAGTGTTTGGAGACCTTTGCGTTCCTGCAGGAAACCTATGAGAAAACCACGTCAGTTGTTCGGCTATAGGACACGCATGGCTTCGTGACGACAATAACAACCAATCCCTCACTTTCAAGGTGCTTGATTGGCATTTTCCCCCAGAATAAACCGTGTTCAGCGTTGTCGACAGCGAGCAAAATACCCTTTTTTCTTCTCTAATTGTTGAGGTTGGAGAAACTGAACACCAGATTACGTAATCGACTGGTAATTGGCCGAGATTCTACTCTTCCCCCCGCCATCATTGTGCAAATCTCCACCCTTTGCAGCTATCACCAAAAACATATGAATGGCGATGTCTATCATCTGAACAATGGAAACTGCTCAAATCTTGGACTCCGTGGACTGTTACGGCGAGCGCGGACTCTCACATGTGGCACTATCTATTGCTGGCTGACATGAGAGCATTGCTTTTCTTACCTCCCGTGATATACTGAGATGGGTATCCGATAGTCAAGGAAGATGATGTATAGCCATTTAACCGTGTCTTTTGTGGCGTCCTTGTGCCTTCCCCTTCACAGCGCCAATATGCCATATCGTTGTCAAAACCTTGCATGATCCGGGTAAAGATATGGAAATAGAGTTCAGTATCACGATGGTTATAGGGCGCCTCCAAACAGGTAGGCATGTTCACATGTCGTTCAGCAAGTTATGCGTGAATTTCATGAGCATCACCCTCGTGGACGTGCTATACTCAACCATACAGATTTTACTTCAGTCGTATCACCTGATTGCGGGACGTGGTGTTGCATCATGATTTGGTGATCAGCGGCCTGTCAACACGTCGGACACCGCTAATGGCCATATCACGGTCCACTATCAGCGCCTTCTTTCGAAATGCGGTACACGTGTGATAGCTTTGGGGCCTAGACATGACGACAGGGTCTCAATCACCTGATATGTCCAGGTACTTCATCTCTTATTGTCAATTGAAAATGAATGATGGCTTTTTGAAGCGTGTCCATATCGTGCTCTTCATATGTCGTAGCATGTCCCAGCCAGAATTCTAGGCCCCAGGATTAAAGATAAGCTTTTGCTCGTTTCCTGAACGTGACCTCGGACGCAATATAATCGTGGCAATTCTCCCAATACTATTTCTGCCCAAGAATACGATTATGACAGGAGATAATATCAAAGTTCCTCTCAAGGCCGAAACAAATTTAGCTGGTTCTCACTCACTGGCCAGTTTCATCACTTTTATCCTTGGCACCGCGGAGAACGACCTGTTTCAGACTATCCTAGAGCGCCGAGAAAACGTTTGTTCTGGTAATGCAAAGGGAGCATGCCACTCGCTCCCGATGTTCCTCAAAGAGACTGGTCCTGCCCAAGAAACTAGGACCCAAGTGTGACTATTCGGCCCATTCAAATCGCTTTGCTCGATTCTTTCTCATACGGCCATTTATCCGCCCCACTTCGGTATCCACTGTCCCACTGCGCAGATCGCTATCCCCACGACACAAATAGGAATGCATACCCAAGGCAGTACTGCGTGGTATCAGTCAGTTCGTTGCCAGATACCGGATATACATGCACAGTCGGTTTACAGCTATACACTGCCTTCTTTTTCTCATGCATTCGCCATCTGACCTGTTTTTTTCCACACGGCAAGGGTATATTTGAATCATCCGTGTACACCGGTGTTCAGAATGATCACCGGTGGGCAAAGCGACTTACAAGCCTTAAACATCCCAGACTAGGGCCGCTAGGTTCCTTTAATGGCAGGAGAGATTCCACTCCACCTCACGTCACTCCGATGTTACCCCACAATCAATGAGCCCTTGTCCCTATTTGTCGAACACATGTTGAAATGCCATTCGGGTGGTTGAGGCCCACCGTCTTTTTCGGGGTCAAGCTGCCCGAGTTTGATTACCACCAAACGCCACGCCGTACCACGCCATACACATATACTGATGAAAGATGGCGATTCAATTGATATCCGCTCTAAGACACACCAAGCGATGTGAAATTTAAATAATCTTTGTCCGATGAAAAAGGAATGGTGGCAAGTGCCCAGAATAAGCGCTTTCTTTCACGCCCTAGAGAGCGTGTAAGTCTCGCCTCAATTCATTTCGATTACAAACTTACTGCCTCGTTATCTCTATGTTCCGGGACGCCACGCATGGGCTAGGCGAACACATGTATGAGAAAAAACAAGGCACGATTCAAATTTCCAAAGCCAGACTAGCCTATGAGAACTAAATGTCCAAGGGGCTGTGCGAATCTTCTACTACGTGCTGTCCATGTCCTTCAGGACTCGTAGAAAACCTGGCAACGATGGCCACTGATGGCTCAGGTTTGCGAGGACTCCGGAGCCAAGGTGGAAATCAGTTGATTGTGTTCTGTCATAGTAAAGTTTGACTGTTTGACACCATTGTTACTATGTTAGTTCAAACGTTCCTAGCTTTTTAAGATACCGGTTTAACCGGCCATACCCGTTTGAGACCTTGAATCCTGCAGGGCCCTCTGAAGCCCTCTGAACACTGAACTGACCAGTTTCTTCTGGAACGCAGAACATGGATGGCTTCAGACTCGGTGGCTGTAAATGTCATGCATATATTCCATTTATTTGCAAATTATTTTATAATTTCTTTATTCGTGCGACAAAAGGGAACGTAGACGCTCTTTCCCCATTTGTACTGTTGCGTACTCCCTCTTTTTTATTTTATTTTTCCGTCAGTTGTGTTTGACCCTGAACACTGATGGGGATTAGATACAGCGCTGATAAGGCGTTAGCAAAGGGTCAAGTCGTCATTTTTGATGCAATAGGAATATTCGCGGGAGCGCCCCGCTGAAACGCCCTTGCGAATGGGACAACCGCGCATATTATGCACCTCGCGCGGACGAAACAGGTAGCATGTTCCATAGCCATTGAGGAAGAATTCTGCCTGGAACCCAAGATATGGTTACTTCTCAAACCAAAGAAATGAATAGATTTATCCAGCAATTAGAAGCCGAGCACGCCGAGAGCCGCCTTGTTTGCCCGCTAATTGAACGAAACAGGTGATTTTGGCTGCAATTTGAAGTTAAATGGTCTCATGAACCATCTGATAGCTATTTAAATAAACCCATTAGTCCTGACAACGGGTAAATAGATGTTTCCCAGCAGATGTTAAAACTGATAGAAAGACAGCAATTAATTGATACAGTTGAGCTATAACTGAGAACTCTACCGTAACATTCCTCGTGCCATCGTTCTAGACTGCACTGAGAATATACAATATTTTGAGTGCAGTTTCCCGCCGGTACCGCAGTGAAATTGAATCCGGTGGCGCATCAGCGTTTGCAGGGGATTACAGTGCTAATTTTACCCTGCGACCATAGTCCCAGCATAGATAACTAGTGGGAAAAGATGCAAAACCCACCAGTGTTTCAATAGGATAAACTACGTTTCAATAGGCTAAACTTTACTCTGCGACCATAGAATAAATCCCAGCACTGATAAGTGGGAAAAGATGCAAAACTCACCAGCGTTTCAATAGGCTAAACAGTCCAAACTATATTTTAACTGGCAGAAATACCGCCTTGATTGATTTTGCAGTGTTAAACATACCTAGAAGTGCTGAAACAAATGAAAGTTTGAAACGCGAAAATAGTACAAACCACTTGAAGCAAACGGAAAGTCCCCCATGAAAGGGTCATGACAGGCAGCGTAACCAGGCCCGTTCACAATGACGAGAGCGAGGAAGGCCCCCATGGACGGAATCGGAAGCTTTCATCATTAACACCGCAGATTGTATTGATTCGATTGGCAGGACATCTGTCACATCGCAAGATTTGTGAGAATGTTGCAGTCTCTTACGAAAGGTCAATACATAAGAGACTGATGTATCGACGAACTTGGGATAGTAGTAGAATTTGGTGGCGAGAACGATTCCCGAGTTCGGAATGCATAGCGACATATCACACAGTATCGGAATCGTTTGGCGGGGTACGCCTCGATTCGGATTCCGTTTCGACCGGTACTCCGTGTCTTCCGGATGGTTGCGGAACAGGCGCCACACAATTTCACAAAAAGACCCTTTAGACTTCCGATGAAATCCATCTTGAGCCTCGGTGTCTGTACCTGTGAAGCGAAGAACGGGAGGTATTAGTACCGCGACTCTGAGACAGTTTCATATTGGGGAAGAGTGGGAGTAGGTAGCTTGAGGGAAGGTTTGCGAAAAAAGAATTTGTTGCCGCGATTCTACTGTGCAAAAGGGTCGCGGTGATTGAATAATAACATTTCAACTTGCCTTTTGGATTTGATTCAACAAGCTGAAAGGGACAGGACCCATCGATAGTTCCGGACGTCACGCTGGAAGAATTTTAATCAACCCAGATCAAATCAGTGACGGCTTGAATATTACTACTTGGAGTTGGGATGTTGCTTACTACGTAAGATCTGTGATGGTTGATAGCACTTCAGCTGGGATTATAGTGGATGAACGACAGAAAAACGGGCGCCTTGAGACAGACCTGTACCTTTTCCCCTTAGTTTGGGAGAACAAAACACTTCGTGGATTTACCCATGCCCTGACAGGAGACTTTGTTGATGATGAGAACAACATAAATTGAATCTTATCACTTGAGCTTGATGCATCTCCGAAACCTAGTATGCACGGGCGCCTGCTAAAAATTTCGCTAACCAGGATAGTTAAGCATAATAAGCAATGGATTATGTGCCAGACAAAAAGCGCGACAGAGATGGCAGACTATAAGTCCTGTCATACCTGCATCGTCTTCCTTTTGACGTCAACTTCTAACACAGGACTCCGTTCGCGTCAGACGAATCCATAGTTCCAGCGCCTACAAACGTGTCTATGATCGCAGTAGGGAACTTGAGGGGCTTGTTGATTGATGGAAAAACTGGAGTATGTCTAGATGTTCAGATGTCTTCTACAGTGTGAAAACCTCTTTAAATTAAGCCAGGGGCGTTGTTCACCCAGAGTATTGTTCCTTAGTCGACCTTTTGTCAAGAATAGTTGCAGCAACGCCAGGTAAGAGCAATCACCCATAGAGGGGTTACGATGATGGTTCAACTGTAACGGTGCAACGTCTCCTGGCAACGTAAGACAAGTCTGGCGTAGTTGCTTAAGCGGGAGAAGCCGTACGAAGCCGTGAAGAATCGTGATCGTCGAGAATAACTGATACTCAAAGAAAATGTAGTACTCGCCTGAGTGGCTTCAAGAATAACTGCTCTAACGCTAGGTAAACAGTGGAGTGTTAGAGTGTTCGTGCTAGTGTGAACAGAAATTTACTCCATTTACTTGCCAGTATAAGGTCCAAGGGTCACATGCGACAACCCCAGGGTAGTACATCGATCGACATTGCCTTAGTATATCGTTTGAACGCCGAGAGCCCAATTCTAAAATTTTAAACTTGTGGCCCTGTGGGATCGGAGCGGGGTAGTTTATTAGTCGTCATTTGGCTGCAGACGGCAGGCCTACAGCTCCAGGTAAGCAGTTGACACTCCATAGTTCAAATGCTCCATTACACTGGAGATCAGCATAGCGCAGCACATTTGGATCAACGACAAAATTTCTAAATTTAGGTGAGGCGGTGTATAGTTCGCCGGTTCAAGAAAAACATACTAATCAATACAACTCTTGACACTCCGTACTTCACTGATCAAAATCTACACTAGAGATGATCAGCATGATGCAGCACATTTGGGCGCTGATGTCGGTGAACGTACGGGATAGTATGTATGGTATGCGCCAAATCAATTCAACAACGACAAAGTTGAAATTGACAGGTGAATAACTTTGGAATAATTTTTGTTTGGCCTCGGCCCCCGTCCCTCTTCCCCAAGCGTTAAGATCGTCGTCGTGTCAAATGTCAGTACATGTCAGTGGTGTCAGTCACATTGGATGGAGGATTGTCAATATCTTGGTATCATCATGCCGCATTCGCATCACGCGAAATGAGCTTAGTCATCGGTTTTAATATCCGCGAGTGCCCGCAAATGTCGAGGTAACAGTCATGTTATTGTTATAGCCATAGTATCCGGAGTTCATGTGCTCATGTACTCATGATGAACGTAATAGAAATAAGATTATAGACACAATAGATGTTTCCCCAGATTCTGACCGTACTCATGTAAGAATTGCCTTTTTGGGGTTATTGTCTGGGGCAACACTTTTGGGTCCTTTTTGGGGGGTGAAATGATGAATCTTTGTGTCGTGTAGCTGCGCAACACAATGCATATGACGCAACACCAAGCGATATCAAGCATATAGGGGATTCCAGCAACAAGCGATATCAGATAACAAGCGATGATTTATTATAAGGACTAGGCCATATACATACCTACCAGAAACGATCAAGACTGGACCTGATGGTGACCTCAGCCTTGCTTGATGTGGGTGTGGAGAATCGATGGAGATTTAAGCGTCGTGCCGAAATACGTCCGACGTCATGTATTCTCATGGCACCATGAGGCTGGAAAAGAAGAAAACTGCGGGGAATTGGGGGCGATAGCACCGGGACCAAACGGCCATGAGGTGATCGTAAAACATGCAGGGGTACACAAATTCTTGAAAGCTATTGAAATGTTGAAGTTTGGCACGAAAAGTATTGGGGCATTTCAGATGGTTTCAAGGCACCTTGTCAAAAAATCAGATACATATCAAAATGAATCACGAACCACATGAAAGATGGTGGGCTTGAGCGTGGATTTTGCTGCAGCTAGGTGCTTGTGATGGGTGTGCTGGTGCCTGCATTGCCAAGAGAAGAAGAAGCATACCTTACTCAAGAGCTGGAATGAACTCGACTTGAAACGGACAGTAGGGACCAACATGCCTTTCTCGGAGTGTATACATAATTCATTCAAACCTGTTCAGGTTTGAGACGGTCTCGAACTTGTCGGACTTAACTTTACAGGCCCTCCTCAGTGGCTATGGCCCATTGGTTTGAGTTAATTGGGACGATTTCCGTCCTCCGATACGGTTTCCAAGCGTCCTGTATATGTATGCACAGCATAAAATGCAAAGCAGTACTTGCGTACACAGTCGCAAGGTACCAATGTTGATGTGTAATTCATTGCCGTAAAAGTGTCCGTGTGGAGCTATCTGTTCCAACACTTCCCACGCGCTTGGCCAATGGCGAAAAGCGAGTTTCCCACCCGACGCACGTGATCAGCTTCCTAGAGAGACGGGTGTATTTTGCACTTGCCAGACGATGTTGGGCCGGTTGCGGTGCGCCTGCGTCCTCGGTTTTCCAATGTAATAGCTGTATCATGTACCCAGAATCAGTCATTTGAGCAGAAGAAACAACAGAATGAACCGTGGAGGACAGTTTCTGTCCAAAGTTTCCCACCCCCCTTTGAAGTAAAATAAAGGCTGCTTAATTTACTCGGTCGAGTCTAAAAACCGCACACGACTTTCTCTTTCCCTCCAACATCCACTCCAGCAGCTGCGCACTCCTGCATGTCTACCATGAAAGGCTGCTTGAAGCTACCATCTCCAATACCCAGCCCAGCCCTGCCAGATTGCCTACATTCTCGGAAATGTGTCGCTTTTGAGGCAGAAGGCACCGAGCAGGTCTTTTTTGCTGATGAATGGGACCGTACACCCACTGAACCCACCCGCCGGCTTTCTTACCAGTAAGTCTTCGACACGCCACGCCCAACCCTAGCGATCTTCTAGTTCACCCGTCCGTTGTGTTGAATTAACTAACTCATGCTTTGCGTCTTGTTTTATATCTGCAGAGACCTGATGGAACTCAAAGAAATCCAATGTTCTCTTCCTCTCGCAAATCAACCTCCAGATCCTGTCACTGGGCGTCCCGGGCGTCATTATCTTTCCAATGTGCCGATATCTCTATTGCCCTTGTTGCCCTCGAGTGACAGTGCTGGTCAAGGCCATGGGAATGGCGTCTCCGGCGTTAACGGGCACTATAGTAACGGTCATGGTTCCCCTAATCACAACGGTCACCTCGGTGTCCCTGGGTGCCATGGTACGAATGGCACAAATGGTGCGATGCATGGACAAGGTTTGCATGGATCTTCTGCTCGGACGACTCCTCACGTTAGTCCGACCACCAATTACAACTTCGGCATAACCTCACTGCTCTTTCAGAGGAATATCGTCGCTGGTGCGAACAAGCCCCGCCCCGCCCCTCCAAATCATTTGGCTATGCCAACACCGAGAACTACCAACAATATCAATGGCAACTACCCTCAAATCTCGAATCCTTTCGCTCAACGTCCGAAGACTAATTTTGCTTTCTTGCCATTACTCGACACTCCTCCGCCTTCTGCTGAATCCTCCGCATCATCATCACAGTCAACTACCCCTTCTCCTTCCAACCTGTCTTCACGGAGTACATCCCCGGATCTGGCATCTGACACGGATCATACGGATCCTCCGACCCCGTCTTTGACCAACGCATCTTTGGACAGTCCTGTCTCATGTGCTTCATCCGTGGTGTCGTGGTCTCCGGAACCTACCTTCCTGCAGTTGCCCCCTAAACACTTGTCGTGTTTGAACTATGGAAATGAGGCTACTACTCCTGACCTCCATTTTGGTCCAGTGGATTCCTATTTCCCGGTTCATACCGACGAGTCGGATGTCGATGTTGGAGACCATATGTCATCATATCGTCATAGCCAATTTGGTATGCCGCTGGTGAGGAGGCCGCCGGGACAGCGCAAGATCCCCTCAAGCAAACCGTCCCAGAAGAGGAATGTAATTTTTGTTAATGGTGTCGAGATCGAGCTGGACGGAGACGAGGGCGTAAAGCCAACCCCTGCACCACCACCGTCGCCCCTCCCTGTGAAGAGGAAGAACGTCATTATCGTCAATGACGTTGAAATCGAGTTGGATGGTGACGAAGACGAAGGCGAAGCGTCAACTCGTGTTCAGCGTTGTCCCATATCCTCCTCAGATGACGCTCTGTCAATACACTGCAACAGTACAGAAAATTTGAAACCACCAGAAAACAGGACCGGGTATGGAATAAAGGCATATTCTTCTTCCTCTCCATCTCCTTCGTCTTCTTCCCTTCCCTCTTCCGCTCGACCTCTTTCTTTCCTATGCTCCACCCTTCCTCTCACGTCTTACACTATACCCGGTCGTACGACTTTGGACTCTGACACGTCATGCACTCGGTCAAATTTGGGATCAACTTCGGCAGGAGAACCCAATACGGCATCAAATACGGGTTTAGGACTCGAGTTGGGTCCGGGTGCTGCCTCTGGTGAAGGGATCGGCACGGGGTCCAAGTCAACTATAGATGCAAGTGTGGGATCCACCAGAGAACCAAGTAGAGCATCAAGAATGGAAGCAAGCATGGGACCAAGTACAGGACCAAGTATTACGTCAAGTGCGACATCGTTGGCGTCATTCTCAACCGTAACCGGGTGTCCTACTGCTGCGGTTGGTGCTTATGCGACCGGGTTTGGCTCGTTACACATGCCATTGCGGTTCAAGAGGCATTCTGCCAAAGTTGACGCAAATATGGTGTCTACGGATGCTGTCATTTCCTCATGATATTTCAACTCATCTGTCGCATATTCCTGTGCACGTCAACGCTCGCGTATTATATAATCGCCGACTTTGCCCGCATCACAATCTGCATCTAATCAATCCTTCATCTCGCTCGCACGATCTCCTATAGAAGCCCGGACCCTGTTTTTGCCCCGTCTGTTCTCCTCTGTCCCTCTGTTACTGTATCTTGTTTCGCGGTCAATCTTCGTCTCCTGACTTGCCGCCCTTCCCGTCTGTTACCGCACCTGTTGCCGTCGTCACCTTTTGTTCTTTGCAGAACATATTACACGCTCTCGCACACTCGTGGTCTCCTGCAATTAGACTTCTTTCTGTTCCTCAATATGTTGCCTAATCTTCGCCCAAATGGTATCATCTTTGCCATTGTCATCGTCATCGCCAAGCATCTCTATTGTGCCCTTCCTCTATGCGTAACTCTGGCGGTCTATTTCCAACTTGTCTTCCAGATATATATTGCATGCGTCCGACGCACACGTACAACACATACACACACACATACGTCGTGCTCTTTTTGTCTTCCTTTTTCACACTTATAGATATCCCGCAATCTACTCGTTGGCATTGTTTCCTACCCTCCCTTTCTTGCTTTATACACCCTGTTTTTCGATCCCCCTTCTGTCCTCCGTCTCTGGCCGCTCGCATACAATACAACCCCTTTTTTCTAGTACACCGTTTTTTTCTTCTATTTCTCCCTTCTTGTCCCCCTTGGTTCCCCTTTTTTCACTGCATAGCTGTCATCTACACATTTACTCACCTAGAGCAAAGCAACCGTTGGCCTTCCTTGAAGGTTGTTCTTTTGCGGGCGCTATTTTGCACATTCAATTGCCCACCGCAATGTGCCGCCGGCTCATCAAATGTTCCTCAACGCTAAACGGTAGGTGCCACACACCCTCTTGCTCGTGGATAAGTATAGCACTCGTACCTTAATGCACTAACGCCTTCTACCCGCGTATGATATTTGATCCGTTCTTTTCTGAACTAACATCGGCAACCTTTTTATTTATTGGGTGTGCATAAGACAGTATTCGTGACATTGGTCATGCCCGCATTAACTCAACAAGTCCAAGTCTCCGTGCTTGACCGAATGCCAAATATCCAAGTATCGACACGTGCCTGGCTCCGTATACGCATACATAGATGCTAGCTTGATTTGTCCTGATCTCTAAGTAGATTTTTTTTTTTGCATGCGCACAATCGACGCTATATAGTAGATGATTCTGATTGCGCTGTTTACAAGTAAGGGTTTAGTTATTCTGCTTTGACCTTTTATAATGGTTAGCGGCGTAAAGCCAGAACACCAAGAATAAGTAGGGTTAAATTTTTCCTATTGAATGTCTGCCCAATGATAACGTTCCAATCAAATGACGAGAGCAAAAATATCGCGACCAATGGCATTATTTAACCATCAGTCGAGTTAACATTTGACACCAAGGATGTTTGATTCGTCTTGTACCCGAGCACGCTGAGGCCACGAATACGACTGCGCTCGTCCTGCAAGGCTTGCATGTGCAAACTGAACAGGCAGGTTGGAGAACGACCGAACTGCAGGATTCCTTACCACTGCACGTTCCGGCTGGCTGACGGTATTTGAAGTCGTTGTTTCTGGACCTGGGATAGATTCGTCGATATGGATAGAGATGGAAGTCATCCCAAATTCGTCGTCCTTTTTGAACAGCCGGTAAATGCAGGGTATCACGACGATCAAGCTGCAAACTATTAGAGCGACGGGAGCCTAGTAGTAGCCAGTTAAATGCCCGTCAGTTTTGTAAACCGTTGCTTTGGTTGGATAAAGGCACCTTCAGCATGTTTGTAAGTTGTTGTACTCTTCTTGTTTGCGGGCTGTGATCGATACTTATTCCGTCGTGAATAAATCCAGTGATGGTTGAAAGCCCTAACGAACTGAAGACTACGCGGACCATCAAACGTCTGCCCCTAGGTAGCCTGAGGTTTCTGAGCAGACGGAGCGGAATATAAATGAGAAACCCATCAGCTGTAATGTATGCTTTGTGAATAAATTAGCTAGAGTCTCGTAAGATTTGAAAAGATATTCACCAGCGAATGACGTTATTCGGACGACGCTCTTTGAGCAACTAGAATGAGACAATTTGGTGTGTTTAGGCGTGCCGTTATACTTATTGCAGACAAAAACGCTGATGACAATGGTCGCCCAGACTAGAACAAACGTAATGATGACGATGATCATTAATCGTTTTCTCCAGATGTCGAATTTGATAAGCCTGAGTAGTGAGAATGCGATACTTATTCGAGAAGACCTGTGAGAACCTGAGTAAACCCCAAATGCTGATCATAAAAATGACGTTCTATGCACCATACAACAGATGGGACGCAGAGTTGTAAAAGCAGATGCCAAGCGCTTAACGTCCCCCTCAATTCTTTCCCAAGGAATTCTATCCGAGTTCTAACTTAGCGGCTCAGTGAGAATCGTAATCGGATTTACCCCATACCTCTTTCTCGCGTCAACACCACCACGAAGAGTGTCACATCACAAATTAAACAGCATAGGACTAATAGATCATCCCAGTAATAGTGCTTCGTCCTGCACCGCTGAATAAGGCGAAATGATCCCATGCTTAGCGCCAGGATGTGAAATGTTACGGCGATTCCTGATTCATAAGGACAAAAACCATTCAGATCCATCCGAGTCCGCCAAAAGTTGGGTTCTTTGACTTACCCATCCAAGCACGCTCAGAAATGTATAACGAAGGCATGGGAGCTGAAGGCCGGCCGGTGCTTGATAGATTGCTTTTATATTCACTTACCCTGCTAAAAAGGCAGATAACGTCAAAAGAGACATCTACTGTGAGAACACGGAATAAATGAAAGTGGGATGTCACATTTGATCTTCAATAAGTTCCGCAAGACGAAGGGAAACGCTGTTTGACTTTTTTAGAAATATACGTAAATGCTATGTGTTGCATCGTGGTGATAACCTGCTCCACATTAGTATGGGTACCTGATCTCACCCTCACAGGGCTACGTTCAAGTGACAATACTGCTGCTACCCGTGGATTTCGAGCTTACCTAATTTTCGACGTGTGAGCACAGAAATGCATAAGTGGTAGACTGTAGTAGATCTGTGCGATAACCGCTCGCTTGCGGTTTGCTATTTGGCAGCTGTCAAGATATCGTGTGAACGTGACCATTACATAACTTGAAGTTGAACCCCTGCAGGCGTCTCTCCCGGAGAAAGGAAGAAGTGGTAAAAGAAGGTCAGGTCACAATCGCCTGCCAGTGGTGGTTCTGACATCAGACTCAGAATCAGGTTTTATGATTATTCGGCCCGTCCTACGGCTGGGGTATTATTTCTATCATATCTATGCAATACATAATTTAATTCATTCTGCACTGCTCACAACTTTTTTGGGCGCCAATCACCTCAGATGTCAGTGACCAGACTTTGGGAGATGACCAGACTTTGGACCAGTTTGAGCGAAAATCAGGCACGGGAAATGGCGCATTAGGGTTGTGAAACCCACCGAAAGATCTTCCCTCTGCGATACTTGCATGAATGTTGATAATCGTGTTATCAACTCATAGTATCGAGAAAAGACGGTTGTCAATGCTCCGTTGCCAGCAGTCTGATCCGATGCCCAAGCACGATGACGAAGTTAGCCATTAAGTTTAGCTAAAGGAATGTTGAAACACCTGCCATGGTTGTTGTCAAGAATTGCTATTATTGAATGTGGGCGCATAAGTACGTACAACTTTCCAAGAATGGGAGCCCTGCGCTTGATCAGCCGACAAATCCGCATTATCGTCGTGGATCATCCTTGTAAACCACCGCGTCAGCAGCTTGCGCGCGAGAATGAAGAGAGCCGAACCTTGGCTAAGTCTTTCACGACGCACCCATATGCATCGATAAGTAAAAGAGGGTACCGTTTACCGTGTATAGGGACAGAGGTACGACAAGAACACTTGTTCGCTGGACTTGATAACAGCTTCCAGTGCGCCATACGCATCTATCACCAACTGTCCTAAATACGTCAGCTTACGAGCTGTAGGATTATCACGAAAAACGTACCTTATATGTCTGCGCAGTTGGGGTTGCTCCAGTCTGCTTCGTCTTCTCATAATAGTACAACAAGACCCTCTCCCTGTTAGACTTCATCGTTGTATACAGCTGCATTACGGTGGAACATGCAGCTTGAAGTTCATCGCCGCCCCCATCTCCGCAAAGTGTTTCTTCACTCTGGACGTCACCCATCCACATGCACCAATGACAGCGCGGTGTCTGATGGTCGAGGGATTGATGTTCTGTGCTTTTCACCTAGTGGAACAGATCGATAGCGTGTTCTGTTTTGCGCGCCTTGGAGAGTTTGGAGATGATGATGTCGTAGAGATACTGATTCGGCACTACATTCCGCGCTACAGCTTCCTGGAACAAAGCGAGAGCATCGGAAGCACCATCCGCTGTATCCTCCACGTTTTGAAGACACCGTACGCGTCTGTTATTGGTGCATCACCATTGGACGAGATTCTTTGCCGGTGAGCATGAACAGCGTCAACCTGGCTAGCATGAGTGACGCCAATCACCAAGTTGCCTTTGATGTTGAACCAGGCATCCGACATCAAAATGTGGGACCAACGCTCAGAGCCTTTTGGTCGATGTCGTGAACTTCCTGAAGTTTGTTGATTTCGCCGGCGCATCCAAGAGTCTGAATGACCGTCCGACTGCGAAGGGTGACAGGTGTATGCAACCGTCCGCGAAGCTGGGCGTCTGACAACATTCTGTACGTTTCCCCTGTAACTTCCTTTACAGGCCGAGGACTCGTCAAGTGTTCGTCGATCTCATGAGTGAGACGAGTGTCAACGAGGATCTTGGTGGTGACCGGAGCGCGGGCTAAGGCTTAAACGATTCTGCTGACGAAGCATAGGATGAGCCATCCTAGTTTGTTCATCGGCGCTCAACGTGGATGCAAGCGAAAGGGCCTCAACCTGGTCCTGTTGAACCTGGAATTCCGGTTTGATACTAGCTGTGATTGCCTTGATCTGCTCGCCGTCTTATTTCAAAACACCACCTTGAGTGCGTGGTCAAGGAACTTTTCTTGAGGTCAGCCGCTAGCGGGAGACCTTCCGGCGACCGTCGATCTCAGCGGTTTCCACTTGGATAGCCTCTTTCAGGGAGTGGGAGGCGGTATGAATGGAGGTAGGGCATATATTCATCAGCGAATGGTCGTTCTTGATAGCCTGGATAGGCTAAAGACGAGAGCAAATGGAACTTTTCTCGCTTCGTGCCTGGCGAGAACGCGACCTTTGCGGTGCTCAAAGCAACGACAGAAGTAATAGCACCCTGTCGTACTTGGTGACCAAGGTTACTGCATAATTCAACATGACTTTTGCGCCAAGAATCAACGAGGCTGCAGGATAAAACCCCTTCCATGACCCCCAGGACTATGGCAGAGCGTTTTCTCCACGTCGTCGTTCAAATGTGACGTTCAGCTTGTCGACCGTGCCATGAGAAGCCAAGGATCCAATACTGACGCTCCATGCCAAGGTATCAGAGCAGACTGTCCCTGACATTTGGCCGGATCGTTGTCAGGACAGTGCTGCTGTTACAGTGTCCTGTCGAACCAAACCCATGCCGTTTCAACGTCTCCCGAATCAGAGAACCTGCGAAAACTCGAGGCGAGCTGAGGAACGTTCATCGCCGATGATGACCAAGAGTCGGTAGAGGAAGAGCTGATCGTGACAAGCGTCAATTATTTATTCCAAACCATCAACGCACGTCTCTTGTCGTAAGTCGTGATGTCCGTGCCCAGGAAAGCCTCTGTGGGCGGCTCCTGCAGACCTTACAGTATTTTGAGAAAAGTTTTGGTTTCCCTTGCGTTCTTCGTATATGCTTGGATCAGGTGTCTTCCCTGCTCTTAAGCTGAGCGAAGATACGTGCACCTTGGGCAGCAGGCGCAGCCTCGAAGAAGAAGAGAGTGAACTTCCGAGGGAGGCCGAGAGTTGCCTTGAACGGAGATCACAGTTTCAAACAAGGCTAGGGCGGACGCTAAACTGGTCTCTTGTTGTAGTGTGGCCAACCCCTCTTCGACCATTGATTGAACAAGGAGAGTGTATGTCCGGATGGAGAGAAAACTTGATCATGTCATTGTACGTTTCCGTCAACAGCATAAGTGTCTCTCCTGCTCGGCGGGAGCGATGTTGAACTCTGGTAGAGTAGGCTTTTCTGTTGTCTGCAGGATGTGACGTACAACATCTGCGACGGCAGCTGGACTCTGTCGCGAGCTACATTTAACGCTGGAGATGCCGCTGTTTCTTGGGAGATTCTGGCATGCTAAATCAAAAACCTCTGGTTGGTGTGGGGGATGTTGTGTTGTTTGAGGCGTTCCGGATTCGTTAAAAGATGGTACATGAAGAGATGGAGGAAGATGTTTAGATGGAAGATCAACGTCACGAGCCGCAGCGTAGGTGGTGTTCGTCCTTGTGGGTGTACTTGGCAAGAAACAGTCACCGATGTTGGCGATGAGGTGCAATTCCGATGAGGGTTGAGAACGTTGTAGAGCTGACTTCTTGACGGAGAAGTGCTTCGATCGTACTTGTTGGCGGAGCAAACTTTGTACGGTACTGAGCACGCTATAGCTTTCAGCATGGTTGTGATGGCCCATGGCACCGATTGAAGCGAGTGAGCTTCGCAGATGAGTGCCTTTTGGTGCATGAAGCGTAGCACGCTGTGAGAGCACGGGTACTGTATCTTCCCGACTGCATTGGAGTACCGTCCTGCGAGGCTACAGCGTTGGCCCAAGTCACTGACAAGATCAGTACGACGAACGAACGAAGGGTGCGATAACCTACACTAAATTCGGTGTAAACCCAACTTTCGGATAGTTCGCTTTGCTAGAGCCGCCAGTGTCGTTCCAGGGGTCGAGTAGTGCCAGCAGCAGGTAGCGACATGGAGTTCGCGAGCCGTCCTGCCGCTGAGTAAGCGAATCCCAGGGATGTTCCGTTACATCTCTCTCTCATCCAGAGAAAGGAAGTAGGAAAAGAAGGTCAGATCACAAACCGGAGCACACGTTGAATTCGGAGAGCTCGAGCATGATGGTGAGGGTCCTTTCATTGACCGCTTGAATGCATGCGCAATGCATTCACAGGCGTAGTAACTCATGCGACTCTTCCAATCTAGTTATCTAGGAACATACATGTACAGGGTCGGACATGGGACCATGTCATATGTGGCATTGGCCATCCCAAAATATCAAAGCGCCCGTGTACCATGGTCCATGAAGAGTTCCTTATCGACTCATCATTGGCATAACCCCCGGACCTGTCCTTCATCATCCTACACCCAAGCTAGAAATCGCCTCTCCTGCTATGTCTGATCCCTCGGCCGCAATGCTTCATACAACTACTAGTGGCAACATCAACAGTGGCCGCGATACGAGCGAGCAGAAAGGCTACAACGTTAACATAGTAGGTGAGAATCTCGCGCTTGGTCCGTAATTTTCTTCTGGCTCTTACTACGCATCTCGACAGATCCTGCAGCCCAGATGCAAAAGCTGTTTCGCGCCCTTGCTCAGGATCACACGCTCTTAAAGGATCTCGACCACTTCTACACCATCATACTTCGGAATGTCGTTCCTGAGAACTGTGACGACGACGACATAGTCAGTCGTTACCAATCAGTCGTTGGCGCTATCATATCCGTTCAACCTCCTCTTCCTATCTCCACACTATCTCACCTTATCGACATAAATGTGGAGGAAATACATGCGGTCCTCGACAAACTACAACCAGTTATTGCGCTCGGTGGTGACAATGTACCACACGTCTACCACGAATCCTTTCCTGACTACCTCACGGACCAGGCGCGCTGCAAGGACCCTCTTCTCCGGATTGACCCAAGGATGCACCATACGCAGATTGCGACGCGTTGTTTCGAGATAATGGACAAGCATCTCAAGCGTAATATCTTGGGTCTTGGCGATCCGGCCCGATTCATGAGCAACGAGGATGGCCTCGAGGAAGATGGGATTACAGATGAGCAACTACAGGAGAAGATCCCGCAACAACTTCGATACGCATGCGTATATTGAGTCATTCATCTCAAGGTCGCAAACATTGAAGATGCTGATCTCATGAAAAGATTGAAGAAGTTTGCGGATGAGCACATGCTGCATTGGTTAGAAGTTCTGAGCCTGATTGGAAATTTGGACTCGGCTCACTGTGCTATTCGTGTGGTCCTGATACCTCTGGTGCAATTTGCGTTTACACAGTATGTTAAATGAGATACTAATGGTTTTACACAGAAGCCGACGTCCTCAGACTTGCACCAGCTCTTGTCAGACGCATTACGTTTCATTTCAAAGTGCTATGAAACTATCAAACGATCGGCGCTTCATATGTATTATTCAGCACTGCCCTTCACAGCAACAGATAGCCTTTTATATCGTCGATATAATAAAGAGGCAGTGGACAATATATGTGGCATTGAGGGTGGGCCAGAGACGTGGGATGCCGTTGTCGCTAACCTGAGACATGGGGAACCAGTCAATGTCATCAAATTCTCACTCGACAGCACTCTGTTCGTTTCTTGGTCTGAGGACCACCGCACAGACGTCCAGCGAAAGTTGAAGATCTGGGATGCAGCCACGGGCACACCCATATCCACGATTCCAGGTCACAGGTTCGCAGTTGACAACGACTTTTCTACAGTCGCTTCATCCGAGGACAAGACCATAACCTTCTACAACGCGAACGGGAGCGCAAGTGGCACTATGTTTACTACTCCATCGAACATTCAAAAATTGGCAACGAATTGCTTCCCATCAGGCTCATGCGGGAATGGTTCAGGCACTTGAATTTGGCCCTGATGGTGGGCTGTTCGCTTCTGCGTCGTATGATGGGACTATCAAACTGTGGATTGGTGGAGACGGGTCGTTACGTGGAACTCTCGGAGCGCCTAGTGGGTTGCAAGCCGTTGCACTCTCGAACAGTGTGCTGGTTGCTGTATGGGGTAGATGGCATGAAGAGGAGGCTGCTGATGCTGTTCGGAAAGGATTCTAAACAGGCTCGTAGTGTCACTCTGTGGAGCCTTGACACGCTAAGTCCCATTCGTACCTTTAAGGGATCTGTTGACGAAGCGTTCAAAGTCTCAATTTCAGAGAACAGTACTCTTGTCGCTGTCTGCTCCCGCCGTCATGTCGATCTGGTTGTGGTGAACCACACAACCATCGCCACATTCGACGTCCCTTTCTTAATTCACACAATGACATTCCTACCCGACAATTCGCGGCTTGTGGCGCAATCCCGCGAAGGCCTTTTCCAATCATTCAACCTTATCAATAACCATACCACGGAAGGTCCTACACTCGAACATCTTATTCAGCTCCCTGACATCCCGCTTTGGCACGGTGTTCCGATTTGGCACTGTCAGGACAAAGACTCGGAGCAACACTACTTTTCAGCATTATTTTCTCAAGATAAGCGCCCCGTGCCCGTGTTATGGATTCCCAGAGAAATTCTTGTGACGGAATGGATCCAGGGATCATCTATGATTGTCTTAGGTTGTAGGGACGGGCGCATTATCATTCTACGACTACCTACTAACCATGTTAGCTGATCGTCCCAATGCCTGCATTGTTACTAGTTACTAGGTTACTGTTCACATCATATGTACAATAAGTACACAAACAGAGTGATCCCGTGATCAACTTGCAGCTCATGAACGTTTTACTCCTCCGTTATTTCGCTATCGTATCATCAACTCTAGCAAAATCCAGGACTTTGAAACGGTACGAAGGTTACTCTGAGTCTTTCGCTAAGCGATGGAACAACTCTTTTATTGTCGACCCCGAGCCTAGAATATACCACATCTTCTGGGTACCGCTGACGAGGGTTAGCAGAACTGGTACGTGGTCGCCGCGCTCAGTCTCTTCGTTCTGACACTAAGTAGGCGCAATTAGCTCCGGCGGTCGTATTTTATCGTAAATCCGTTGGGAAGGAACAGGTTCGCGCAGTGACTCGGGCCAACGTTGTAACCTCGCAGGAGTCAGGACCGTACTCCATGAAGGCAGCCGGGAAGATACAGCACCCGTACTTTCACGACGTGCCGCTCTTTGTGCACCAAACGACACTCAGTTGTGAAGCTCGAGTGCTTCAATCGGGGCCATAGGCCTTCAACGAGGAGCATGTTAAGGGTGCTAAGCACATCCTTGCTTCCTTCATCTATGCCTCTTCCTCCATCTCCTCCGTCATATGTCAAACTTCCAACGAACTCAAACAACACCATCCCCACAACAAATAGAATTTCGCAAGAAACTGCGGCATACCTAGCGTTGAAGGTAGCTCGCGACAGCCAAACTTCAGCCGCCGTCGCAAATACTGTACGTCAGTCCGTCAGATGACAGAAACGCACTATACGAGAGATAAATGTGGACCCCGCCGTCCAAGAGAGCGGCTAATGCTCTCAATGGAAACGACAAAGACATGATCAAGTTTTCTCCCATCCCGCGGCGGCCGGACATATACTCTCCTTGTTCAAGCGCTCACAGACCGTGACTTCAAAGTGCAACAAGACAATTCAAACCCGGAGACAAAGACGAACGAGCTTACTGGCAGCCTCGGACAGGGATCACAATCAATGAACGAAGAGAAATTGGCCACGCTACAAGAAAACAGCTCAACCTCCACCCTGGCCTTGATTGAAACTGTGATCTCCTTCAAAGGCAACTCTCGTTTTCCCTCAAAGTTTACCACTCTCTTCTTCTCCAATGCCGCGCCTACCGTGGCAATGTCGCCCAAGCTGCCCGCCTCGTCAACGTTCACGGAAGTTTTGACGTGATTTGAAATGGCGTAACGGTCCGCTCGCACAAGGTCAATTGTCAGAGGCAGTACGCCCTGGTGCCGTGGCATGGAGCATCGTGATTGCATCTTTGGCTTCTCATGGCCTGATCGACAATCTCAAAGACGCATTCGATGGATGTTAAACGTTGAACGTTGATGCATTGATGGAAGGAACAAAGGGCGGATCACGTGTCACGCAGAGGGTTGTCAGTTCAACCGCAAACGAATGCAGGACCTCGTCACTTCCGATGCGGAACCTCTGCCATGGTCCAAGCGGTCTGAGTATCCTGCGGCTTCGCTGACCTTGGCGCAAAGATGTCGGATTATGCAGAAACGTTAGTCAACCTTGTATAGCAGGGCGCTACCACTTTTGCAATTCCTTCTTTGACCACTGCAAAGGAACATCTTATCGCGTTGTCGGCCAGCTCTACGAAACGATTAGAGGCAACGTTCCATGTTTGCTCTCATCCTTAGTCTCCATGTTTGCTAGGAACATCAAGCACGAGCCCCATTCACTGATGAATTTATGCCCTCTCTCCTTCATTCGAACGGCGTCAGATGACAAGCTGAGTGGACCGATCATTTGAATGGGGCTATCCAAATCGAAACCGCTGGGACCGAGGGCCACCAGAAATCTTTCCTCCCCTCTTACCATCGATATCCCGAAGAAGAAGACTACCAGGCGGTATTCTTCTATATGAGAAGGCTTCACGTAGTGTGGAAGAACCAAACACTTATGTACAACCGATCTCTGAAATCTGCTCGTCGAAAAGGATTTCGATTTCTGGACGCTACGCAACATCTACTCAGCTTGTTCTCGCTCCTCTGCCATCTTTGATCTTGAACCACGCATCCGACGATCAATATTTGGGGCCAACTCTCAGAGCATTTTAAGTGACACTGTAGCCTTCCGGAACCTTTTCGATTTCGCAAACGCATCCAAGTGCCTCAATGATCCGCCTGACTGCGACAGGTGTAAGCAACCGCGAAGCTGGGCATCTGTCAATGCTCTGTACGCTTCTCCTGTACCTTCCTTACAGGCCGATAATTCTTCCACAGTTCGTCGATTTCATGAGAGAGACGAGTGTCAATGAAGATTGTGTGGTGACTGGAGCCTCTGCTTTTGATGGAGTCGTTTCCCTGGTTCAGGCCATGGAATTAGGTAGCCTCAGCTTGAAGAGCTTCAACAAGGAGTTCGTTGATTGGGTACTCCAGATGGTGACGGCGGCGTCGGCGGGCAGATCAAGGCAATCATAGCTAATCTTGGACCGGCATTGGAAGTTCAACGGAACCAGGTTGAGGCCCAGTTGCTTACATCCACAGTTAGTGTCGATGAACAAACCACAAAATGGCTCATTCCATGGTTCGTCGCCTACCTTGTGTGGTAGTCCAGCAGAGCCGTTTAAGCCTTTGCCTGCCCCACATGAATCGTTGTTAGAGACCGCAAGACCAGTATAGTAGAAAAGTCGCATCTTGTCGACTCGCTACGCCTTCGTAGTCTGGAAACGCAGCAGATAAACTATCAGTCGGATATACTCTTGACGGTATGTGCAACAATGGCTTCTAAGTTCTAACACTTGTTGACTGGTCAGTTTGTACCGTTGGCGAAGATTGTCAATTACCGAAGATCCAGATATGGAGAAGAAGGGCCGGGGTGCACTGCAGAGAGTGATAATGAGCTGGGTGTCGCAAGTGTGTTTGAGAGTATGGAACAGGAGGAAGACAATGATGAGTTGCTCCCGGCATCTGAATCACACGTCAGGTTCCGTCGGAGAGCTTGATGTTCAGCCGGGGAGAGTATTCCCTACAAGCGTTCAAGGGAGGGACTCGGATACAAAGATATCCACCAAAGCAGGAACTGATGATGGACGCGATTTGGTGCCCTGGACAAAACGTCACCGTTCTTACTTATGTAGAACAAGACTCTCGCAGAGCAAACTGTACTCGATAGCGTTTGGGACGGAGGAGCGAATTTGCTTTGTGCGCCTAGTAGTATTACCAGTCATCTTCATTAGTGATCTGGGCTTTGATAACGTTATTTGCGGCAGTTTCACATCTCTCTCGCCAGGGTTTTCAACCTAATGGCCTTGGAGATTAATATCCAGGTCAGCGACTGAGCGAGCGTCGCTGCGTTGTCCACACTGTCAGCTTGAAATGAAACAATTCAGAAGAGGATTATGTACTGGAAGATAACTCTAGAAACGACTCATCATCGTGAATCGTGATTATTTCTTACCAGTCGGCCAGACATGCTCCAGCAGTCCGGAGAAGGCGGCGCCCTCGGATCTTTGCCGCCTGCCTAGCTAGTAGGTGAGCACCTTGAAAAAAATGCAAACATGAACCTCAGCGAAAAACAGGCTTAATCTCCGTCAGCTATTGTCCGAATACTGTATCACTGTTCCAAACCTGCTTTTACATAGACCAGTTCTCATAAGTCCAACGGCCGCATCTGGTCCGGCAAGGTCCCTCGCGGCAGGCTTGCGCCGCGCGTTCTAGTATGTAGACAACTTCATAACTTTTTGGGCGACCTCCGGATGACATCGCTTACTAAGTCACATTTGGCAGCTTGGTCCCCTTGTAACTACTACCTGAGTCCATCATTAGTGATACTCTCATCCTTCCCCTGAAGTTTCAATCCAGAACTGCCATGCCAATGATAGAAGGGGCGTCGAATTTCACCATCAGCAGCTCTGCGCGTCTTTATGAGATCCATGGGAATGCTGTGATCAACCATATAACAGACACCACCGAACGGACGAAGGTACCAAGTGTTTCGCAATGATAATACCATGTATCCTCATGCTTTTCATAATTAGATTCAATCTATCGCGAACCTCCCTCGCGTGCAGGCGAGTCAAAAAGACTATGAAACCAGTAAAAAGAGTGGTACATGCTTCCCAGGGACAAGAGAGGCTCTCCTTCGAGAGATGATGGAGTGGGCTAAGTCTAACGAGCCAGGCGACACAAGAATGTACATTTTGTCTGGACTAGCCGGTATCGGAAAATCTACCGTCGCCTACACGGTTGCTACTCAAGCGGACGAGCTTCGTCTCTTGGGCGCTTCGTTTTTTTTCGCACGAGACGAAGACGACCGCAATAATGCCAGAAGATTTTTCAATACAATTGCACATCAGCTTTGTGTCCATGATGAGACGTTTGCCAACGCCATTGGAGATGTGTTGCTGACAGAGCGCGGATCTGCCGCTGTTACTCAGAATCCTCAAGAACAACTCAAGATTCTTATACTGGATCCGCTACGGAGTATCGTCCAATCACGCTCTCATCCGATACTCATTGTTATTGATGCATTGGACGAATGCGACGAAGAAGATGCGTCGTCCGTTCTTGCCGGATTGAGCCAGCTCGTCCGAGACTTGCCATCATTCAAAATCATTTTGACAACGCGTCCCTTCGATCTTGTCTTGGGCAGGCATGGTGACCGTCAAATATTTCACTTGCAAAATATCGAAGATAAGGTTGTCGACAGTGACATCAGGCTTTACCTTCAGCATAGTCTGTCACTGGAACAAGTTCAAAGGCATTATCCCAGGCGGCGATGGTGTGCTGATGATGAAGAGATAGAATCCCTTGTTCGCGCTGTGGGAAGACTCTTCATTATTGCCTCGACAGCTGTACGGTACATTTTGGACAAATCTGCTTCTAATCCTGCAGCTCAGATGCAAAAGCTGCTTCTCGCCTCCGCTCAGGATCACACACCCTTCAAGGACCTTAATCACTTCTACACCGTCATACTTCGGAATGTTGTCCCTGAGAACTGTGACGATCATATAGTCAGCCGTTACCAATCAGTTGTTGGTGCCATCATATTCGTTCAACGTCCTCTTCCTGTCTCCACGCTAGCTCACCTTATCAATATCAACGTGGTGGAAATACGCGAGGTGCTCGACAACCTCCAATCCGTGATTTTACTGGGCAATGACAATGTACCACGCATCTACCATAAATCGTTTCCTGATTACCTCACGGACCAGGCGCGCTGCAAGGATCCTCGTCTCCAAATCGATACAAGGATCCACCGTACAGTCCATACCCAGATTGCGACACGCTGTTTCGAGATAATGGACAAGCATCTCAAGCGTAATATCTTGGGTCTTGGCGATCCAGCTCGATTCATGAACAATGAGGATGGCCTTAAGGAGGATGGGATAACAAATGAACAAATACAGCGTAAGATCCCACAACAACTTCAATACGCATGCATGTATTGGGCCAGTCATCTCGAGATCACAAACATTGAATATGGTGATCTTATGAATGGACTGGAAAGGTTTGTGGATGAGCATATGCTGCATTGGTTCGAAGTTCTGAGCCTGATTGGAAAATTGGACTTGTGTCACCATGCTATTGGTGTAGTCCTGAAACTTCTGGTACAAGTTGCTTTTACATGATATGTTAAATGAGAAACTAATGATATTACACAGAAGTCGACGTCTTCGGATTTGCATCAACTTTTATCAGACGCTTTGCGTTTCATTTCAAAGTTCTACGAAACCATCAAACGATCCGCGCTTCATACGTATTATTCAGCACTGTCCTTCACACCAACAGATAGTCTCTTATATCAACGATATATCAAAGACACAGCGCACAACATATGTGCCATCGAGGGTGGGCCAGTGAACTGGGATGCCCTTGTCGCTACCCTGAGTCATGGAGAAATTGTTAATGTCGTCAAAGTCTCACTCGACAGCACTCTGTTTGTTTCTTGTTCTTTGGAATATGAATACAAAGCCCGCTCCATACGCATGCGCAACCAGGGAAAGTTGAAGATCTGGGACGCAGCCACAGGCACACCCGTATCCACGATCCCAGGTCACAGGTTCGCAGTTTCCAACGACTTTTCTACAGTCGCTTCATCCCAGGACAAGACCATAACCTTCTACAACGTGAACGGGAGCGCAAGGGGCACTATGCTTACTACTTCGAAGATTGAAAAATTGGCACTCTCATCTGAAAGTAGCCGGGTTGCGGCAGCGTTGTCTGACGGAACGGTTTGGCTATGGGAGCGTAGAAATGCTGAATCAATAGACATGTTCGATGGCTTTATAGACTACGGATATTGGTCTCAGCTCGAATTTTCCCCCACTGGCACTAGACTCGCCTATTCGTCGGCGAACGGTATCAAACTGCGAGATGGGATCAGCGGGAGATTCATCGCCGATCTCGAATGCGGATCAAGTCCCGGGTTCCAATTCTCGGGTGATGGCTCCCGAATAGCTTCTGTGTCACGCTATGACAGCTTGAAACTGTGGAATAGTGAGAGTGGTGGGCTTATTGCTGCCGGGAATGTGGGTCAGCGTGGCTTAGCAATCTCGGCAGACGGATCTCTACTTGCAACTACAGATGAACTGGGTCATAAAGTGAGGTTGTGGAGCGAAAACCGTGGCCATCTGGCCAAAATCAAGGTTCTAGAAGTCAAAAACATATGCCACTCGATGACCTTTTCATCGGATAACATATTTGCAATCGGAACTATGTTTCGTGTTGAGCTCTACAACATCAAAACCCATTCCTTCATTTACACACTTCCGCTCGGCAGAACACCTAGAGCACTGGCTTTCTCACCAAACTGCACTCGTCTTGCCGTTGGGGAACATCATGGCGATGTGACCCTCTGGGATATTCGCGGTGTCGACGCTTCCCGTCGTCCTCCCTCAAAAGGAAATGCAACTGCTGTCACTGCGTTGGCCTTATCACGAGACTGTTCTCGACTAGCTTGTGGGTTCGAGGACGGTAGAGTTGAACTGAGTGGGACAATCCCTACAAAGCCACGAATTGGCCAGGTTCTCCGCTCGAAAATGGAGGCAATTTTCCGCCAATCTCGTCACACGGACTCGGTTGAGGCACTTGGGTTCAGCCCCGATGGTAGGCTGTTCGCTTCTGGGTCGGATGATGGGACTATCAAACTGTGGAATGGTGGAGATGGGGCATTACGTGGAACCATCACAGCGCCTAGTAGCTTGCAAGCGGTTGCACTCTCGAACAACGTGCTGGTTGCTACGTGGGGTAGATGGTATGATGCTGGCGTCACTCTGTGGAGCCTTGACACGCTAAGTCGCATTCATACCTTTAGGAGATCCGATGATGAAGCGTTCAAAGTGTCAATTGCAGACAACAGTACCCTTCTCACCGTCTTCTTCCGCCATGGCCACGTCGATCTGCTTGATGTGGTGAACCGCACAACCATCGCTACATTCCACCTCCCTTATGACTTGAAAATTCACACAATGGCATTCCTACCCGACAATTCACAGCTTGTGATACAGTCCGAGGAGGGTGTCTTCCTATCCCTCAACCGCATCAACAAGCGCATCATACAAGGACCTACACTCGAACATCTTATTCAGCTCCCCAACATCCCACTTTGGCATCGTATTCCAATTTGGTTTTGTTGGGACAAAGTGCAGCACTGCGTTTCAGCGTTATTTTCCCAAAATAAGTGTCCCGTTCCCGTTCTATGGATTCCCAGAGATCTTCATGTGGTGACCTGGACCCAGGGATCATCCACGATTGCTTTAGGTTGTGAGGACGGGCGCGTTATCATTATACGACTACCTACCAATACCGTGACTTAAGTTAGCTGATCGTCCTATACCTGCATTTATTACTGTTCGCATTTACAATAAGTAGCGGAAATAACACAAAGAAGATTATGCCTTAAACCCCAGCACTCACAACACCGCTCACCTTCAGAGTTCAGACAGTGCAGTAAATGGAATCTCTGTTTTACTCCTCCGTTATTTCATGTAGCAAAATCGGACTTTGACACCTCTGATCTAAAACAACTCTTTTGCGTTTATCACAGTGGTCTTCGGGTGTTGCACCATTTTAACTGGACCAGCCGTACATAACAAGCCGAGAAGATGAGGGCGATGTCAAGAATAAAAAGAAGACAGAAAGAAACTAAGGAAGACGTCGCGTTGAAGTGCGCTTTCGTGGTTGTCACTCCGAACACCCCCGAGACCACATCTTCTGGGTACCCAACACTGTAGCAAAATCGGACTTTGAAAGGTTACCCTGGAGTCTGACCCTCTGACCCCGAGTCTTTCGCTGAGCGATGGCCCGCACGACTCGCAGTGCGCACGACTCTTTTAATGCGTTTATCATGGCCTTCGGGAGTTCAATTGCACCGTTCCATCTGAATCATCCGGGCATAACAAGCCAAAAGAAGGGCGATGTCACTGGCAAGAGCAAAAGTAATCAAGGAAGACATCGCGTTGAACGGGGAAGTGCGCTTTCGTGGTCACGGTATGTTCATTATCGAAAGGATGCAGAATAGCTATGATGCAAAGGTGATAACTTCAGCGAAATTCCTATGCCGTATTTGGCACCACCGACTACGTTCTGTCATATCAACTTTCACTAAATCAATTCCACAAAAATACAAAAAATTAAAAGGCATGGCTCCGAAACAAACACATGCGATCAATTTCCTCCTCTCTTTATGCCTCGCTTGCATCTATATCACAAAGCCCGCCGCCAACCCCATCACATTATTCGGATCGTACTTGCGTCGTAGGCGTTTCAACTCCTCGTAATGGTCGCGATAAATGTCCTTGACCGAAGTATCCTCGAGTGTGATGTTGAGGTACATCGGCAAGTTCTCGGTCGTGCAGTTCTCCTTTAGAGCAACCTTGCGTAACTCCTTCAGAGAGTTCGAAATTTTTTCCAGCCAATATTTGTCGTTCTCCTTCCCTGACCATTCAAACCATCCGACCAAAGGGCCAAAAACCTTTCCTTCTTCATGTGGCCAGGCGGAGTCTTCTCTTCTGACACCGTTGAAAGCATTCTTATGGAACGGCCAGATTTCGAACGAGACTCGTATCCCTTGATTCGCCGCCATCAAAAGCGACAAAACCTGTGAAATGAGTTGGTTTCAAATGCGAAGTTTCTTTTTGCAATGTTGGATGGTTCTATCTTATTTTACCTTTGCATGTTTTTCTGCCTCGTCGATGAGGGTACGGGTGTAAGTTGTCACCATGATACAAGCCATTCGCCCTCTGAGGTCGGGAGTACTGGGAAGGTATCCTGATTAAACCTCGATCATGTTAATCCAGAAGGTTTTGGAAACACACCTCTCCATGACCACTGTCTTGTTTCCAGCCGTGAACACCGTCAGTGAATTCCTGTTGGTCAAGGCAATGAGTACCTGTTCTGCAAACGCAGAAGATTGCAGCAATGCACCAATAGATTTCGTTTCCTTCCTGAAGTGATGTGAATAATTTTCTGTAAATCGACAAATAAGCACTCGTTCGTTAAGCCGAAGGATTGGAGGTACCTCTCAATTAGATCAGCGTTGAGCATATTCCTATGAGCAAGACAATAAGTGCTGTTGCTAACCCAAAAGACTGGGGAGCGCACTTCGTTATTTCCGATGAGGCATCGAGGTGCACGAAGCGGGAATCTCTGTAAGTGAAGACAACATTGAGCACTCATTCATTCTACTCGGAAATCGGAAAGCCTTTACGTTTGCAATGTCTTCAGTGAAACTGGTAAATGTCTGAAAGAGAATGCTTCGTACGCCTCGGCAAGAGACATCGACGAGGGATCGCCACTGAAGAAAAACTGAGCTAAATCTCGATTCTCTGTAACATTGCGGAATGAATCTGGGGCAAAAGAAAAGCTTTGGGTAGCATGAACCTCTCACCTGAAACACGAGGGATTTGGTATAAAGAGCTATCGGTGTTCCATGCACTCAATGGAATAAATGACTAAAGTATTTCAGATAAGTGAATGCTCCGACTTGGAAAATTTACGCAGGCAAATAAATTACCTCCAATTTGCCGTCCTTGAGATCATGTCGGAATGCTGCTACGACTACTACTGCCTCTGGCCGTGTTTCATGCTGGATGAAACGGACCAGGAAGTCTTTGACGATGCTGCTCGCAGATTCGGGGAATTCTGTCGATATGACGGGCGCGGTCTGTATCAACTACCATCAGTGAGAGTCAACTATAACGACACGGGAAATTTACCCTCTTGGCATAATCGTGAACCCGCAGAGTAAACTGGGTGATGATCCCAAAGTTATGCCCTCCTCCCTTCCCAGTCAAACGAATATAAGCACGCAATCATATTACGGTAGGGCAATCATACCTTGAGCGCCTTGAAAATTTCAGGATTCTCTTCACGACTGACGTTGCAGACAGCTTGAGCACCGGGCAGAAGGACCTGGAACCCGATAAGATTGTCGATACCCAATCCAAACTTATTGGTCTGGAGGGAGTAACCGCCGCCCAAGAGCCATCCTGAGACTCCTACCTGAGGGTCGCCACCAACGACACCCGGCGCATGGTCAGAAGCATCAGAAGCAAATGGTTCCAAATATTCGTAGACGTCCTTCCAGATGACACCCGCCCCAACATCAAGAGTCTTCTTTTCCTTGTCATACTTAATGTGGTCAAATTGTTTCATATAAATGAGGACGCCTTCGTTGGGTGGATAGATCTTGGGAACGGAGATATGGCCACCGCTCTTGAGCTATGGTATTATCCCTCGGGTGAATATGAGATATACTTAATGGATAAGCGATGCTATACCCCGAATGGAATTTTTTTCTCTGCAAGGAGTTCCATCTGAAGCGGGGCCGGCGGTAAAAATTAGAAGCCCATAACGACAATCCAAAAAGAAAAGCACTTACAAGCCCACGCAACTCCAACTCGTTACCTGGTTCCACGACGTAGCGCGTTACTTCCGAGATGCCGTTCGGGAAGCGGTGCACTATCGAGACTTCATACTCGGGAGTCCCTAGCCGGTGACGAAGGTCATCATACATATTAAGATGTCGTTCCGTACAGAGAAGACGGATACATACCTCGCAGATACACACGGATTACATTTCCCGAGGTGACTAGGACCTCTCCGTCCTTTATGACTTGCGCTAAATAGTCCTGATTCCGGCCAAAGTCAGTGTCTCACATATAACTGGACTTCGTTGCGAAACTCTGTCGGGTAGACTGATCAGAACGGGGGCGATAAGCGACAGAACAAAACAAAACATGTCCTACCGCCATATATGTTGTTCAAGCGAAGAAGTCGAGATTAGATGATGAACTGGCTCAGATCTGAATCAGCCGTCTTGAATCTATTGAGTAGTGGGGGAACAACCGTGTACTCTGGAGTGATAATTTAATATGCCCGGAGGAAGGAGGGTGAAAGCGATAGTGCAGGGAGCCATTGACCGTTTATACATATCCCTCTGTGCCGCAAAGGGCACTGTCATCTCGCAATGAAACATGGGGCTTGGGGGTCATATGTTCGCAAGTCGGACAGCTTCGGCGCTGGTGAGTACCCAACAAGATAAGGATGGTCACCTGTCGACATCCTTATCGATATCAATTGATAATCTCGAAGGTCAGACAACCGCAGAGGACATCACAATGACCGCCATCACTAAAGCCAGGCCTATGAAGTGGATGAGTTCTTTCAGGTCCGAATTTCAGCGAGAGGATATGCCACGAACAACACGGCAATGTCTTTTTGAAAAGCTTTCGCTCTTGAAGCCTTTCGTCACGGTGGAGTAGTGTTCGCGTCTGCAGCTGCGTTAGGTGTACACCCCAAATCATAAGTTGAAGAAGGTGATGCCATCCCCTATTGACTTGGCCTAGTCATTCAGATGAGAAAAGAGCCAGTAACCAGCTTCCAGAAGACGGTCCTACTGAATTGGATGTCTAAAAAATTATCTCTCGGATGTATTTGTAGATCAATGATAGCGTTCTAGATAAATTGCCCCAAAAACGGAGAAGACATAACACTAGGAGCGCTGTATGAAAGGTTATTGAACGGTCGAATTTCAAATGAGAATTAATCGACCAACGATTTGGTGCCATAAGCAATCAGCAGACCGTCGCACTCGGGAGTCGGAACCCCCCAAATTCGAGCTCCTTGCGCCACGTTCATCGACGGTCCTCAAGATGTTAGTCTCGAGAGCAATCCGCCCAGCATACCTCCCTCGCCGATTAGTGCACAGCCTCCAAAAATATGCGAAGAGCTTACAGAGCCGAACTGAACTGCGATTTTCACTGGACATCAATAGATAAGATCAACATGATCCGAAGTAGTACGAAGCACGGCCTGATCGGCCAGAGATTACACAATTCCATTCATGGCGATCAAACCTTTCATTACACCTGTTACAATAATCCTTATGGAACATGTAGACATATCTATTAAGAAATGAAACGTCAGTAAATCTGTTTAACTATACGCTAGAACACCAAGAGTATGCTTACAGGTATATGTACTCGAGCCAATGCATAGCTTCGTCCCTGCATGGACGCAAGCACTGTCTCCGCTTCGAGCAGTCCGCCAGCTCAACACAATCTGACCTTCAATCACGAGCTGCTGTTGAGCAAGCCGAGATGACCAAGTGGTTCATGATTGAAGGGACATGCCGCTGTGTCGTGGAGAATTTTAGCATGCTGAATCGAAAATTCTGTTGGGGGGAGGGGGTTGTGTTGTTTGAGGCGCACCGGGCTCGTGGAAGTTGGGATGAGGAAGCAGAGATGAGGGATCATTTGTCACGAGCCGTGGCGTAGATGGAGTCGGTATACTTAGCAAAGGAACAGTCACTGGTGTTGGCGATGAGGTGGAATTCCTAAGAAGAGAACGTTGTAGAGTTGGCTTATTTGAGAGGGCTTTCGACGCCCTTGGTGGCTAAGCAAACACATGACGCGACCGGGCGTGTATTTAGCACGCTCAAGCTCTCAGCATGCTCGTGATGGCCCATGGACCGATCGAAGCACTCGAACTTAGCAGATGAGTATATTTTGGTGCAAGAAGCAGCACATCGTAGGTACGTGCTGTATTTTCCTGAATACTGTACGACATGCGAGGCCACGGTGTTGGCCTGGGTCACTGCACGAACAGGTCTGTCAACAGGATTAGTACGAGGAACGAACGGAAGGTGCGATAACGTACAGTAGGTCCAGTGTAAAACCGACTTTCATACGGTGGCTCCCCTTGTTAGAACTGCCTTGCCGTTCCTCGGGAGAAGAGGTGTGGTGCCACCAACAGCTGAAAACATTCCGCAGAGTCAAAGTGTACAGATCGAGATGCAAGGTCGAATCTCGATTGTCATCAGCTATCAGTTTGTCAATTTGCCGCTGACTAAGTGGATCGTGTCAACTTGATGGCGGTCAAAAGCAGCTTCCTCATCCCTCAATAGATCTCAATCTGAGATAACCGAGTCTCCGCCAAAGAAGTGTCCGGTCTTTGGCGCAGAATCAACCGTAGCTGCAACAGAGAAGAGGAAGCCGGAAGCGTCATTTGGTATGGAGACATGGCAAGCTTCTGTTTTGTCTGGTATACCATGGTTGAGACAGAAATATTGCGTGCCGTTCAGGCGCTTCGGGTTTTCGTCAACTTCATCTGGTGGGTAGGAACGCGGAGGTCGCCTTTTGATTCCTATTGAAAAGAACGTTGATCTGGGTATGATCTGCTTGTCAAGGTTGGGATCGTCATCCATCTAAGTCTTTACCTCGCATCAGACTTACAGGACAATGTGCATAAATTTTGTATAACGAGAGGCCAATGGTTGCTGTAATCACGGTGACCACAAGTTTCGACGGTGTGTGGTAATGACTGTTTCGGTTCTTAAAAGTAACAGTCGGATTAGGCTTGGACAAGCTGTTGATCGTGTCAATATCGAGGGGCAAATGGCAATGTAAAAGAAAGTTCTCTCACAATTGTAATCATCTGGTGGGGATAAGGAAGTCCGCCGCCATTAGCTAGCCATAATCAACACGTCGTGAATCCATGAACGCAGTCGTCACAGGGAGAAGCCTACTGAGACGCCTACTCTGTACCCTTACAGATAAAGAGAAAGCGAGCTATAGAATTGTTAGTTGTTGTGATTTAGCTGATATGAGTAGATGCTTACTCGAATTCCGTTGACGATAGCACTGCGGCCTTGCACAAAGCAATCTACACCAAGACTATTACAACGGCGACGCCTGCAGACAACGTGAGAACCAAATTCTCCTTTGTAAAGGTCAGCCATGCGTGCGATCTTGATTATGAACGCCCACTTGATTGAGACTTGTATTCTCAGTCGTCAATGCTGGTTCATCGCCCCGCATCTCCTGATGTGGGCAATACAGACACATCCATGTCCAAATAGTCTGACATGTTCAATTCAGCTTGTCGCAGATAAAGCAAGCGATCAATTTCGACGATTTGCAAAGAAAACAGTCCGCCACTATTGCAAGGAGAGCATTTGAATGACGTGCATGGTAGCGAGTCGGAGAAACCGGGCTGACTAAGCAGAATGACCATGGCTGGACGAGATCTCAGCGTCGTGGCGTTCTTCAATAGCTAGATGATGAGGAGCTCAGATGACCTAGAGTCATGTAGTTAGATGTGGTCAAGTTGAATCATTCATTGTATGACATACCAAGACTATTAGAACGGAGAAGTTCTCCGGACAACCAGCTCCTGCGCTTCAAAACGAATCTTCTCCTGCGTAAAAGTCATCAATCTTCGTTCAACCACCGACCATGTTTGAGGAACGTCGTGAATGCAGGTTCTGAGCCCCACGCCGAAACAATATCTGCCCGCTTTTGGATGAGCCCATTCTCAACGCCGCAAGAGGCGGAGACTTGAGCATGTAGACGGATCTATCAAGCAATGCACGTCAGTAAATTCGTTCAACATTACGTTACAGGAGGGTGTATATGTATCCCAGCCTTGCATAGCTTCGTCCCTCTTCCTGGTGGTCCCAAGCACAATCTCCGCATTGAAGTTGTCCGTCAGCCTCCTTCAACGACCTTCAATCAGGAGCTGCTGGTTGAGCAAGCCGAAATGATACCTTCCAAGTGGTTCGTGATGATAATGCCTTCTCTGAACGCACTGAGGACGAGGAAGACAACCGAGAATTTGAAGTACGTCCTGGTACAATAGCTCAGCCCATGTTTCTTGCGTGCCCTTGGTGATGACGGTATCCGTGGTCAGGTTGAAACCCCACGCAAGCGTTGTAGTACAAGCCGTTCGCAAACAGCTCTTCCCAGGCCACCATCTCTCTCGACGTCCAGCATGATGGATGGTAAACCAGAAGGGAAGCAGATTCGCATCCTTGACATTCTGCACTCCTTTCTTCAATGTCCCCACACTATAGAATGAAGTTATGGTCTCCTTCTCCACCGCCGTGTCTCGGACGAAATTCGCTGTTTTGGCCGTTCCCTTCCGAGAGTGGACGAACACGAGCGTTTGGTTCTTCCCCATTGGTTGCATAAAGGATTTGATTCATGACCGGATACCACTTGGTAGTCGTCTTCTCCGTGATGCCGACGAGAGTCCGGAAGGGCGGTATGAAGCGTCATGGTAGAAAAATCCCTTCTTTTCAACCTGCTACGCCTTCGTAGTTTAGCAACGTTGGAGACAAACTATCAGCCGAACATACCCCTGGTGTATGTGCAACAATGGCTTCCAACCCTGGTCCACGCTCGTCGTGAAGTGCTTCATCAATGATGATCAACCGGACAAAGGTCGGTGTTCCTGTGGCGAGATCTGTGTCTTGCGGGTGATAACACCTTCCTGGAGTTGTGGGTCCAGTAAGTTCGCCGACGTTGATGCCGAAATATTTTACCGGTGTCGTGACATTGTATCTTGCAGTGAACAAGGACCTTTATTGGCCCGATGTAAACCATCTTGAAGGCGTCCAGGTCGATGTCGTGGCTTCGTCTCTAACCTTGGAGAGCTTGTACAAGATGGTGAGTATAGAGACGTTGATCTGTGAGCAAGGCAAGGTCAGCAAACCGAACTTGTAATGAAGAGAACACCAGTCACCTGCTAATGTATGCATGCACACACTTCAAATGAGGAAATCAGGGAACTACAGGCTGAGATGTTTGGTCAGTTTCTGTACCGTTGGCGAAGAAAGGTGGATTACCGGGACGAGGGTGTGGCTATAGCAGATCTCGATATGGAGATTGATGATGCGCTGGGTGCTGAGCGAGACTGAACGTCCTCGTGACATCATCCTCTCGGCACATGCGTTACATGGAAATTTTATGTTTGTATACAAATCTATTTCACAGGTTCTGCTTGTAAAAATCTATAAAACGACAACCTGGACGAGAACGCGACAACAAGTCCCTTTGCGGTGCTCAAAGCAGAGGTGATAGCATCCTGCCCTACAAGGTTGACCAAGGTCAATGAGGCCGCGCCGCCTGTTGTTGACGGGCATCATTTCTGTCAACAAGGAACTTCAACTTCTGTTCCGCATCGGAAGTGGCGAGGTGTGGCTGTGAACGTGGTAATTGAAAGTGAGTGCGATCCTGTCAGTTGCTCTGTCCGTCAACGTCCGTTTGAATTCATCGTTGAGCTTGTCAATCATGACACGTCATGCCACGGCTTCAGGGCCGGACTGCATCTGTCAATTGACCTTGTCCGCGTGGATCTCTGCCAGGACTGCTGTGCTGCTGGGTCCAATGACCTGCCGTTTCAACGTCTGCCGAATCACAAACAAGCGTGGATCTGGGCTAGGCAGGCTGAGGAACGACCATCACCGATTGCGCCTCC
>KN818272.1:6191-52891 GCA_000827485.1 Amanita muscaria Koide BX008 | reverse complement strand
GGCGGAGAGGTGTAGTGCCACCAGCAGCTGAAAACATTCAAACATTGGTTGTGTCCAGCGACATCGTGATGCAAGGTCGATGACAACTGCAGTGCCGCTGACTAAGCGGTTACCTCCTGAGATTACCGAGCCTTCTACAAAGAAGTGTCTGGTCTTTGGCGCAGAATCAACGCAGCTGGAGAAGAGGAAACCGGAAACGAATGCAGACATAGCAAGCTGAAAACTTCGACGGAAATACCTGTGTGCCGCTCAGGCGCTCTGGTTTTTCCAACTTCATCTGGTGGGTTGGAACGTGGAGGTCGCTTTATATGCTCTGCTTGTAAAAGGTTGGGATTGTCATCCGTTCACCTTCGCACCGCGATTTCTCGTTAGATACATGCAGCTATCGAAGACGTGTCCTCCGGGTCTGCTGCCATCTTGACACATATCTTGCTTGAAGGGGTTCAATGCATCCATTCATTCTACCGGGTGTGGATGCATGTCTTAAGGATGATATGTCGAATTTAAGACAAGTGACATCCTGCACCATCAACGGCTCTGCATTCTAATGATCCACTCGCATTAAGTTTGCTGTCTTAGGAGTCGACTGTATTCGTAGCACATGTTTAACCTCACTGCGATGAACATTGCTCTTTGCGTGTTGGGATATGAGCAACGATCTAGTACGCCTTGTCCCATTTGGTAATTGATGCAGCCTGATGTGCAACGTGCCTAACACGTTCCAGCGACTTCCACACCTGCGACGCGAAGCCTTCTCGACGACGTCCAAGATGTCATCCATGTCCGCACAGATGCCCGAATCTTCCTCGTCAGTGTCATTCTATTCTGTAGTAGCGGCTGTGACCACAATCGTAGTCAACTTTAGCTTTATCCGCAAGCTTGGCAAACCCCGAAGCAAATCCCGAGAAAAAGGCATCTCGAGACAGAGACAACCCCCCAGGGGCCCCAGAAACGGACGCAATCCTGGCACTTCAATATCTACCTCCCCGCAACCACAGCCTGTCGACCACTCTCCTGGAGATGAACGCCACCTGGACATTTCGGTTCCATCACAAGCCCCACCTGTGATTCCAGAGGCATCAAACACTAGCCGTAATCAAATATCCCCCACTCCGAAACTCGAGGTTATCGCAGGCGCTGGTGTTCATTTCGGAAGCGCACACTTCACAGGAGGAGGCCATGCCTTCGGAAACCGCAACAGTATTGTCAACAACACCTTCATATCCGGTGGTGAGTACGCTTGATTTCTCATGACAAGCCAAAAAGCTCATGGGCAACTACTTAGATGGGCAACTTACAGAAATTCAAAGGAATTTGGTATGCTCAGCTGTACCAATACATTCCGACCAAAGCATAACTCAATATTATCTATAGATCTGTGATCATATAGCAAACCTCACCGTGTTGCCAGGCATCAAAGACCATTTGAGGCAACATGTTTTGGTGAGGACTCCCCCTATAATGAGTCGTAATAATTCTCATGTGTTCCACGTCCAGACCCAGTCGATCATATCTCTGCCACGCGCAGAGGCTGTGTTTAATGACTATCAAACCAAGAAGAAGAGCGGACCATGCTTCGAGGGCACGAGAGTGGCGCTTCTCCGAGAGATGGCAGACTGGGCCACCGGGCCAGACGAGTCTAGGATGTACATACTATCCGGACTAGCTGGCATCGGGAAATCCACGGTTGCCTACACCATCGCATCACGAGCGGCTGACCTTAATCTCTTGGGCGCTTCGTTTTTTTTCTCACGAGACGAGGCTGACCGCAATAATTCCAAAAGATTCTTTACAACGATTGCATACCAACTTTGTGTCTACAATGAGAGGTTTGCCAAGGCCATTGGAGATGTTTTGAAGACTGAACGCGGATCTGCTGCTACTACTAAAGATCCCCAAGATCAACTGCAGGCTCTTATACTGAACCCGCTACGGAGCATCGTCCAGTCACGCACTAGACCGATAGTTGTGGTTGTCGACGCCTTGGATGAATGCGATGAGGACGATGAACGTGGCAGTGTTGTCAAGGGGTTGACCCAACTCGTCCGGGAATTGCCACCCTTCAAAGTCATTTTGACAACACGTCCCCAGCCGTACCTCGATCGTTTCTTGTACAGTAGTGGTGGCCATAAAATCTTTCGCCTCCAAGATATCGAAGATAAAGTCGTCGACGGTGATATCCGGCTTTACCTCAACCACAGCCTGTCTCTGGAAGCAGTCCAGGAGCGTTATCCCCAGCGGCAATGGTGTGCCAGTGCTGAGGAGATAGACTCTCTTGTTCGCGCTGCGGGAAGACTCTTCATTATCGCTTCGACAGCAATACGGTACATCTTCGACAAAACTGCTTCTAATCCTGCGGCTCAGATGCAAAAGCTGCTTCGTGCCTTTGCACGATATCTCACACCCTTCAAGGATCTCGATCACTTCTACATCATCATACTTCGGAATATTGTCCCTGAAAATTGTGACAACGATGACATAGTCAGTCGTTACCAGTCAGTTGTTGGCGCTATCATATTCGTTCAACGTCCTCTTCCTGTCTCCACACTAGCTCACCTTATCAACATAGACGTGGATGACATACATGCAGTGCTCGACCATCTGCAATCTGTCATCTTATTGGATGGTGATGATGTACCGCGCATCTACCATAAATCGTTTCCTGATTTCCTCACGGACCAGGCGCGCTGCGAGGATCCCCGTCTCCGAATTGATACAAGGATCTGCCATACCCAGATTGCGACACGTTGTTTCGAAATAATGAACAAGCGTCTCAAGCGTAATATCTTGGGTCTTGGCAATCCGGCTCGATTTATGAGTAACGAGGATGGTCTCAAGGAGAATGGGATAACAGATGAACAACTACAGGAGAGGATCCCACAACAACTTCGATACGCATCCGTATATTGGGTCAATCATCTCGAGGTCGCAAACATTGAAGATGAAGCTCTCATGAACGGATTGGAAATGTTTGTGCATGAGCACATGCTCTATTGGCTCGAGGTTCTGAGCCTGATCAGAAAATTGGACTCGGCTCACCATGCTATTCGTGTTGTCCTAAAACTTCTGGTACAGTTTCCTTTCACGTGATACATTGAATGAAAAGCTAATGAGGCTGCACAGAATTCGACATCTTCGGACTTGCAAAAGCTCTTATCAGATGCATTACATTTCATTGAAAAGTTCTACGGGGTCATCAAGCGATCGGCACTTCATACGTATCATTCAGCACTTCCCTTCACACCAACAAATAGCCTCTTATATCGTCGGTATATTAAAGACGCAGCGCACAACATATGTACCATTGAGGGTGGGCCAGAGAATTGGGATGCCCTTGTTGCTAACATGAGCCATGGGGGACCAGTCGATATCATCAAATTCTCACTCGCCAGCACTCTGTTCGTTTCTTGTTCACAAAGAAAGTTGAAGATCTGGGACGCAGTCACAGGCACACCCATTTCCACGATCCCAGGTCACAGGTTCACAGTTGCCAACGACTTTTCTACAGTCGCTTCATCCGAGGACAAGACCATAACCTTCTACAACGTGAACGGGAGCGCAATGGGGACTATGATTACAACTTCATCCACATCAACGATTCACAAGTTGGCACTCTCATCTGAAAGTAGCCGGGTTGCGGCAGCGTTGGATGACGGAACTGTTTGGCTATGGGACAGTGGGAATGCCAGATTAATAGATCGGTTCGATGGATTTGGCGGATATTGGCCTCGACTCCAATTTTCCCCCACTGGCACTAGACTCGCCTTTACGGCGCATACGTCATCGGCGATCGGTATCGAACTGCGAGATGGGATCAGCGGGGAGTTCGTCGCCGATCTGCAACGCGGATCAAATGGCCATCGTTACTTTGAATTCTCGGGCGATGGCTCTCGAATTGCTTCTGTGTCAGATGATGACAGCTTGACAATGTGGAACAGCGAGAGTGGTGCGCTTATTGGTACTCTCACTGATGTTGGTCGGTACGGCTTGACAATCTCGGCAAACGGATCTCTCCTTGCAACTGCAGATTATGTTCAAGTGAAGTTGTGGACCGAGAAACGTGACCATCTGGCCCAAATCAAGGTTCTGGAACTCAGAGATGCATGCTCGATGGCCTTCTCACTGGACAACATACTTGCAATTGCAACTCGTTATGGTATTAAGCTCTACAACGTCAAAACCCGTTCCTTCATTCACACACTTCCGTTCGGCGGAATGTCCAATGCAATGGCTTTCTCACCAGACTGCACTCGTCTTGCTGCTGGGTATGACGATGGCAATGTGAACCTCTGGGATATTCGAGGTATCAACACTTCCCGTCCTCCCTCAAAAGGAAATGCAACTGCTGTCACGGGGTTGACTTTATCACGAGACTGCTCACGATTAGTTTGCGGGTTTGAGGACGGTAGAGTTGAACTGTGGGAGACAAGCCCTACAAAGCGACGAATTGACCCCCTGGCCCTCCGCTCGAAAATGGAGGCAATTTTCTTTCGCATTTTCCACCAATCCCGTCACACGGAACCGGTTCGGGCACTTGGATTTGACCCCGATGGTAGGCTGTTTGTTTCTGGGTCAGAGGACGGGACTATCAAACTGTGGAATGGTGGAGATGGGGTATTACGTGGAACCCTCAAAGCACCTGGGAGGTTGCAAGCGGTTGCACTCTCGAACGGTGTGCTGGCTGCAGCATGGAATGGCGGTGTTACCCTGTGGGGTCTTGACACGTTAAGCTTCATTCATACCTTTGCGAGATCCGATGATAGAGTGGTCAAAGTGTCGATTGCAGAAAACAGTGCCCTTATCGCCGTCGTCAACGACGTCAGCACGTTTGCCGACATCTGGGGCAACACAGTTCGAAGCGTCGTCTCTTTGCTGGATGTAATGAACCACACAACTGTCGCTACATTCGACGACATCCCTTACCGGATCCACACAATGACATTCCTACCCGACAATTCGCAGCTTGTGGTACAGTCCGACAAGGGCATCTTCCTATCACTCAACCTTGTCAACAAGCACGTCATGAAAGGACCTACACTCGAACATCTTATTCGGCTCCCCAACATCCCAATTTGGCATGGTGTTCCAATCTGGCACTGTCAGGACAAAGACTCGGAGCAGCACTACTTTGCAGCATTATTGTCTCAACATAAGAACCCCGTCCCCGTACTATGGACTCCCAGGGATCTTCATGTGACGGCGTGGACCCAGGGATCATCCATGATTGCCGTAGGTTGCGGGGACGGGCGCGTTATCCTTCTACGACTACCTACCAGCCTTGTTAGCTGATCGTACCTACTATGCCCGCATTTGTTACTGTTCACATGTACAATAAGTAGCGGAAATACTGTGACATCAACAAAATGATGCCTTAAATAAACGCCGTGATAACACTGATAAGCTTGCTGATGCTGCTGTTCGCAGCACTCACAACACCACTCACCTTCATACAGCAAACGCGTTGCTCCTCCGTCATTTCACGATCGTATCATCAACACTAGCAAAATCGGACTTGAAACGGGAAGAAGATTGCTCTGACCCTCTGATCCCGAGGCTTTCGCTCAGGCTAAGCGGTGAAGCGACTCTTTTATTTAATGCGTTTATCATGGCCTTCGGGTGTCGCACCATTCTATCTGGACCAGCCGGGCATAATTAGCATAAAAAGGGCGATGTCAAGAGTAAAACGAAGACAGAAGGAAACCAGGATCGCGTTGAACGAGGAAGTGCGCTTTCGTGATTGTCGTCAAACATGCCGAAGACCCCCGAGACTAAGTATACGATATCCGCTGACGAGGGTTAGCAGAGTTGGTACGTGGTGGCCTTGAACCCCTCAATCGCTCTCTCCTTTCATTACATCAGCACATCCCGATTCCCGACATAGGCATGCTTCGGATGAAAAGAAAAACAGGAGACCGTGGTCTGCCAGTACGGCAGGCTCAAAACCAGGTGTCAGTCTATTAAATGTAGGCATTCTTTCATATATGCTGCATCGCGCTATGGGTCACTTATTTTCTTTTGAAAAAATAGACTAGGTACCTGAACCGTGCGCTTTCTAATTCTTGAACCGACGACATTCCCTTAACTTCCTTTGAGGAGCGCTGCTAGAAGCAAACGATATCATGAGGAAATTCGGTTGTCGATAGATGAGCTGTTTAATGTACATACAGATTAGGAGATATCAACGGTGAGGGTGTACACGAAAGTGTGATTTCCGACGAGTACGCTCACGATTTATAATTCCAATCATAGATCAGGAAACTCTCTGCAGATTACTTCACCGGACTTCACCTGCATATCTAAACGTGGAACCTCATACCACATAACCCTTGGTCTAGCCAAAGCGTTGGATGTACCATTAAACGAAGTGATATGTGAGGTTATGTATTTGGGGTTACTGCTACATAGAAACAGAATAGATTATGCTACAGCGTAAAGTGCCTTTGACATGAAAAAAAAATGAACAGCCTCTACAACCACCGTTGGCGTATCGTAAGTAAAGTAAGTGATGTATTCGAGGTACACTCTAGTGATCAGACTTCGGCACTTGGCCAGGCTTTGAGCTGCGAGGGAAAATTAGGCACAGGGAAATGGCGTATTAGGGTTGTGAACCCACCAAATCACCGTTCCTTTCTTCCGTTATAGAGTCTAGACGATAATGGTTTGCGCTTTTGATGTCGCCTGCGTTCGTGTACGCTTGAATCAGGTACTTGTAAGTCATCGACGTTGGCCCGGTATCTTTCCTGCTTCCAAGCTGAGCGAAGATACGTGCGACTTGAGCAGGCTTAGCCTCGGAGGAGAGTGGTAAACTTCCTGGGGAGGTTGAGAGTTGCCTACAGTTTCAAACAGGGCCAGAGCGGACGCTAAACCGTTCTCTTGTTGTAGTGCGGCCAACCTCTCTTCGTCCATTGATCGTAATCCCTGTTCAAGGCCACCAATGATGCTCGTTCATCACTGTTTCCTTGTTTGAATTGGCCTTATAACAAGCGTTTGAACCAGGAGTGTATGTCCAGATGGTTGTTGGTACTTGAGAGAGAAACTTGATCATGTCATGGTACGTTTCCATCAACAGCATTAATGGCTCTCCTGCTCGGCGGGAGCTATGAAGTAGGCATTTTTGTTGTCTAGCGGAAGTGACGTACAGCATCCGCGGCGGCGACTGGACTTCATTGGCTGTCGCGAGCTACCTTAACGCTGGAGATGCCGCTTGGGGAATTCTGGCATGCTAAATCAAAATCTTTGCTTGGTGTGGGGGAGGTTGTGTTGTTTGAGGCTTCCGGGTTCGTTGGAAGTTGGTACATGAAGAGATGGAGGAAGAGATTTAGACGAAGGACTAACGTCACGAGCCGCAGCGTAGGTGGAGTCCGTCCTTGTACTTGGCAAGGAAAAGCCACCGATGTTAGCGATGAGGTGCAATTCCGATGAGCAATCAAGCCAAGAGTCGAGAACGTTGTAGAGTTGGCTTCGAGTGCTTCGATCGTACTTGTTGGCGGGGCAAACTTTGTACGATAGATAGCCCATGGCACCGATCGAAGCAGTTGAACTTCGCAGATGAATGTCGTTTTGATGCATGAAGCGCAACACGCCGTCAGTGAGGGGACGATCTTCCTGACTGCACTAGAGTAATCCTGCGAGGTTACAGCGTTGGCCTAAGTCACTGCAAGTAGTCACTGTCAACAAGATCAGTACGATGAACGAATGGAGGGTGCAATAACTCACACTAAATTTGGTGTAAAACCAACTTCCGGGGTTTTGTTTAGTACCACTTGGTCTTGAGCCATGGCTCCCTTGGCTAGAACTGCCAGTGCCGTTCCAGGGGTAGAGAGGAGTAGTGGGCGATGACCTAGGTGAAGTTTGCAACTGAATCGAAGTTTGGTTGTGTTCAACAGCCGCGGCACGAAAAGTATAATGCGGAAAATCTGGATATACCCTAGGATATTTTTAGCAAAGAGAGACCAGGCGTGGGAAGTACTTATACCATTGGACAGATCACTTGAGGACTGCGTTCATGGCAAGTTTGCGAGCCGCTGAGCCCAATCTGAACTCCATTACATCTCAAATCCGAGCCATCTCTCATCCGGAGAAAGGAAGAAGTCGATAGATCACAAACCCGAGCACACATGTGACTCTTCCAATTTAGGAAAATAGATGATTGGTACTGTCGAGCTTTGGCGCTGGCCCGATATGCAGTGTGTCCCTGTGTCATTGCATCCCAAAATATCACACCGCCCATGTACCATGGTCCATGAAGAGTTCCTCATCGACTCATTATTGGCATAGTCCCCGGACCTGCCCTTCATCATCCTACATCCTCTCCTGTCATGTCTGATCGATCTGATCCCTCGGCCGCGATGCTTCATACAACTACTGGTGGGAACGTAAACGAAACTGAACTCATCAACATCGGTCGCGATACGACCGAGCAGAAAGGCTACAACGTTAACATGGCAGGTGGGACTCTCGCGCTTCGTCCGTGACTTTGTTCTGGTTCTTACTACGCATCTCGACAGATCCTGCAGCCCAGATGCAAAAGCTACTGGGCGCTTCTGCTCAGGATCACACGCTCTTAAAGGATCTCGACCACTTCTACACCAACATACTTCGGAATGTTGTTCCTGAGAAATGTGACCACGACGACGTAGTCAGTCGTTACCAATCAGTTGTTGGCGCTATCATATCCGTTCAACGTTCTCTTCCTATCTCCGCACTATCTTACCTTATCGACATAAATGTGGAGGAAATACATGCGGTGCTCGACAGACTACAACCAGTTATTGTGCTGGGTGGTGACAATGTACCACGCGTCTACCACGAATCCTTTCCTGACTACCTCACGGACCAGGCGCGCTGCAAGGACCCCCTTCTCCGAATTGACCCAAGGATGCGCCATACGCAGATTGCGACACGCTGTTTCGAGATAATGGACCAGCATCTCAAGTATAATATCTTGAGACTTGGCGGTCCGGTCCGATTCATGAGCAACGAAGACGGTCTCAAGGAGGATGGGGTAACAGATGAACAATTTCAGGAGAAGATCCCACAACAACTTTGTTACGCGTGCGTGTATTGGGTCAATCATCTTGAGATCGCAAACATTGAAGATCTTGATCTCATGAACGGATTGGAGAAGTTTGTGGATGAGCACATGCTGCATTGGTTCGAAGTTTTGAGCCGGACTTGGCTCACCGTGCTATTCGTGTTGCCCTGACACTTCTGGTACAGTCTGATTTTACACAATACATCAAATGAAAGCTAATGAGGTTACATAGAAGTCTACATATTCGGACTTGCACCAGCTCTTATCGCATTACGTTTCATTCCAAAGTTCTACGAACTCATTAATCGATCGGCGCTTCATACGTATTCTTCAGCACTGCCCTTCACAGCAACGGATAGCCTTTTATTTCATCGATATAATAAAGAGGCAGTGCACAACATATGTGGCATTGAGGGTGGGCCAGAGAAGTGGGGTGCCCTTATCGCTAACCTGAGTCATGGGGGACCAGTCAATGTCATCAAATTCTCACTCGACAGCACTCTGTTTGTTTCTTGGACTGACGACCACCGCACAGACGTCCAGCGAAAGTTGAAGATCTGGGATGCAGCCACGGGCACACCCATATCCACGATTCCAGGTCACAGGTTTGCAGTTACGAACGACTTTTCTACAGTCGCTTCCTCCGAGGACAAGATCATAACCTTCTACTACATGAACGGGAGCGCAAGTGGCACTATGTTTACTACTCCATCGAACATTCAAAAATTGGCACTCTCATCTGAAAGTAGCCAGGTTGCCGCAGCGTTGTCTGACAACACCGTTTGGCTATGTGAGAGTAGAAATGCCGAATTGATAGACAGGTTCGATGGATTTGGCGGTAGTCGTCGGCTCCAATTTTCCCCCACTGGCACTAGACTCGCCTATTCATCCGCGATCGGTGGCCAACTGCGAGATGGTATCAGCGGGAAATTCATCGCCGATCTGCGATGTGGATTAAGTCACAAGCTTGAATTCTCGGCTGATGGCTCGCGAATTGCTTCTCTGTCACCCGATGACACCTTGACACTGTGGAACAGTGAGAGTGGTGCGCTTATTGGTACTCTCACTGATGTTGATTGGCACGGCTTGGCAATCTCAGCAAACGGATCTCTCCTTGCAACTGCAAATCATACACAAGTGACGTTGTGGACCGAGAACCGTAACCACCTGGCCCAAATCACGGTCCTAGAAGTTGAATTCGCTGCATCGTCGATGGTCTTCTCATGGGACAACATACTTGCAATCGCAAATCATGTTGGTATCAGGCTTTACAACGTCAATAACCACTCCTTCATTCACACACTTCCGCTCGGCGGAGAGCCTACATCACTGGCTTTCTCACCAGACTGCACTCGTCTTGCCGTTGGGGATGACAATGGCAACGTGAACCTCTGGGATACTCGAGGTATCGATGCTTCGAGTCCTCCCTCACAAGAAAATGCAGTTGCTGTTACTGCGTTGGCTTTATCACGAGACTGTTCTCGACTGGCTTGTGGGTTTGAGGACGGTAGAGTTGAACTATGGGGGACAAGTCCTACAAGGCAACGAATTGCTTCCCATCAGGCTCATGCGGGAATGGTTCAGGCACTTGAATTTGGCCCTGGTGGTGGGCTGTTCGCTTCTGCGTCGTATGATGGGACTATCAAACTGTGGATTGCTGGAGACGGGTCGTTACGTGGAACTCTCGGAGCGCCTAGTGGGTTGCAAGCCGTTGCACTCTCGAACAGTGTGCTGGTTGCTACATGGGGTAGATGGCATGAAGAGCATTATGGCGGTAGTGTCACTCTGTGGAGCCTTGACACGCCAAGTCCCATTCGTACCTTTAAGGGATCTGTTGACGAAGCGTTCAAAGTCTCAATTGCAGAGAACAGTACTCTTGTCGCTGTCTGCTCCCGCCGTCACGTCGATCTGCTTGTAGTGAACCACACAACCATCGCCACATTCGACGTCCCTTTCTTGATTCACACAATGACATTCCTACCCGACAATTCGCAGCTTGTGGCGCAATCCCGCGAGGGCCTTTTCCAATCATTCAACCTTATCAATAACCATACCACAGAAGGTCCTACACTCGAACATCTTATTCAGCTCCCTGACATCCCGCTTTGGCACGGTGTTCCAATTTGGCATTGTCAGGAGAAAGACTCGGAGCAACACTACTTTTCAGCATTATTTTCTCAAGATAAGCGCCCCGTGCCCGTGTTATGGATTCCCAGAGAAATTCTTGTGACGGAATGGATCCAGGGATCATCTATGATTGCCTTGGGTTGTAGGGACGGGCGCATTATCATTCTACGACTACCTACCAACCATGTTAGCTGATCGTCCCTATGCCTGCATTGTTACTAGTTACTAGTTCACATCATATGTACAATAAGTAGCGGAAATAACAGAAACAGAGTGATGCCGTGATAAACTTGCTGATGAATCGTTGAACGTTGAACAACTTGGAATCTCATGCACGTTATTCGCTATCGTATCATCAACTGCAGCAAAATCGGACTTTGAAACGGGAAGAAGGCCCTCTGATCCCGACTCTTTCGCTAAGCGATGGACGACTCTTTTAATGCGCTTATCATGGCCTTCAGGTGTTGCACTATTCCATCTGAACCAGCTAAGCTAGGCATAACAAGCCTAAAAAAGGGTAAAACGAAGACAGAAAGAAACTAAGATCGCGTTGAACGAGGAGGTGCGCTTTCGTGATTGTCGTCGAACATCCCGAGATTAGACTAAGTATACCACATCTTCTGCCATCCTCTACCCACCATCGATGGGCGTTCCTCAGCTCGCCTCGTCAACATTCACCGCAGTTTTGGCAGGGTTCTGTGAGATGTTGAATCGGCGTTGGTTTGGTTTAACAGGATATTGAAACGGCAGCACGGTCCTGGCACCGATCCCCTTGCACAAGGTCAATTGTCAGAGGCAGTCCGACCTAATGCCATGGCATGGACGTGATTGAATCATTGGCTTCTCATGACATGCTTGACAAACTCAACGACGTATTCGGATGGATGTTGAGATCCAAGGAGATACAAAAGGGCTCTTGAAGAGCTCACCTGTTTCGGGTTGATCGTTAACCATGCGAGAGTTGCTGGGCGCTCACGGCGACGTTGAGCACTCTGTTCACAATCGACGAAGGGGAGAGCGAGGGAGAAATAAGATTCGGTGTCATCTACAGGATTGATGACCAGATTGAGAGGTGAAAAATACTTCCACAGGATACAAAGATAGGTAGGATAATCGTAAGTACTGCCAGTGTATTTACCAGACAAATCGGGTAAACTTTAGAGACCTTCCTACTGATTAAACTTTCATGAATCTAGTCCATAATAGTGTTACAGAACCATGGGGAGCTGACACAACAATTGAAGAAATCCGTGTGCTGTTGTCCAGTGACCCAACATCCCCTGTCGTGATTCTGGGAGCCTACTTTATCGCAACACGCAGAGGTAGCGTCACCGTGGTTTTCTTCACCAGGGCACCTGCCGTTGCCATTTTCCCAGCACCACGTCGCGTTGGTGACTCCGACAAATACGAGAAGCAGCGCAGCCTGAGAGAATTTCATGCTACCAAGTGGTGAGTCGTGACTATTTGAAAAGGCTAGTTTATCGAGATACCTGTGATTCAGGGAAGTTTACTAGTACAATAGATCAGCGTCGGCTGCAAATGAGTGAGAAAGAGCGTACCTATTGAAAGGTGATTGTGGGTGTTGAAGAGGCACTATATTCGTGCAAGAGTCAAGACAGGTGTGTTCGACTGAGGAAAAGAGGGTCGTTTGAGAGACCTTTTATATCTTTCGAGCTGACACTCCAACGCCTACATCGATTTGGATGTCAAGGACGATTACTGTCACTGGACAACATCATGATGGAAGCCATGAAACTCCAACGCCTAGGGTTGGTGAGCGCTCTATGTCAATGATTATTACTGTCACTAACCCGGGTCAACATAGGTCAAGACTCAACATCATGATGGAAGCCAGATGTTGATCCGAAGTCAATCGAAGCTAAGAATAACTGAACGTCGCCTAAATCCTTTTCGGACACCCTGACGTCACGGTAACTCTTCGCCTCCTGAATCCTGGTTGGCGACGTACCTATCCAATACTAGTTACCGCTTAAACCTGAAGTCGCGGGTATTATGCTGTAAGTCGGCCTTCCGGTACCCAGTGAAAGGTGAATCTTGGGTAAACTGTACTCAACTCCACGATGCTATATGATGTGACACCGCAAACAGCCTGTGCCCATCCAATTGTGGATAGTCATCTTTTTCTCTTCGTGTCCCGTGCAATCAGTCATTGGAATGATGAAAACCATTCGTTGTGATCAGAAAGTAACACCGTGGTGCGAAGCCGTATTCTGCCGCTTGAAATAACGGCGAGAAAGCGATCCACGTTTGTCTGTTTCAAGGGTTAGCTTCATGATTCCAGCCTATTGCAGTCAGCGGTGATTTGCTGTCATGCTGACGTGATTAATTTTTGGGGCAAAAGAATTGACATTCGCGTGAGCCGCGCAAGATATCTTGTGATGAAATAGCGAATTACTCACAGCTGCACTGAGCTGTTCAACATCTGTGTGAATGGAGCAATGCTGTGATCCATCAATCAGCCAGTCGGCATTGCCCTGGTATGTGCAACAATGGCTTCCAACACTGGTCCGGGTAGCCTTCATCAACCGGACAAAGTCGGTGTATCCTGTGTCGAGATTTTTGTCTTGCGTGTGATAATAGCCCTTTCTGGAGTTGTGTCTCCAGCAGCAGCACTGCAAGTTCGCCGACGTTGATTTAGCTGTGTTGTGAAATTGCCTCTTGCAGTGAACAAGGACCTTCATTGGGCCGCTTGAAGGCGTCCAGGTCAAGGATGCCCGTGGCTTCGTCTCGAACCTTGGAGAACTTGTGCAAGATGGTGAGCATAGAGACGTTGAGCTGCGAACAAGGCTCAGCAAACCGAACTTGTAGTGAAGAAAACTTGACCAGTCGCTTGCTAATGTATACCCAACTGCAGGCATGGTATCGGAGACAGGGAATCATAGCTTTCGGCAAGGAACAACAGGCGGAAGAGGAGTCGTTGGCTGAGATGATTGGTCAGTTTGTACCGCTGGCGAAGAAAGGTAGATTACCGGGACGAGGGTGCGGCTATAGCAGATCTCGATATGGAGAAGAAGGATACGGAGATTGATGATGAGCTAGGTGCCGCGGTTGTACTGGACGATAAAGAACAGGAGGGTGAAGGTTCGTTCGAGCGGCCAAGGCAGTTTCACAGTGACGTTTCGCCATTCTCTGGGTTGCAAATCTGTCGGCGCAACTCCGGGCACTGTTAACGTCAACAAAGTTGAAACATTGGTGTAAGGACATGCAAAACTACTGAAACTTTCAGGACGCCAAAACTCACTACTTAAGTAGTGGGAATCAAGCTAGTATCTAGATTACGGTCGAACTGGGGGTTTTAACCAGTCTATGTTTCGAAAAGATCTGGCCTTTGCAAATTCAACCTTTGCTATCACGTCCTCCACATTCTTCTCTGCATCCCTTGCGCACCGTACAATGTTGAAAAATATCGATGGGGACATCTCAAACTTGCCGTTTTCGGATGCGACAACTTGAAGTTGACTCTCCAGGTGTTTGGAGTAGATGTCGCTAACAGTGGATCCTCGAGGAGAGACTTTCAGCTGCGTATATGCCGAAGAAGGATTGGTCGAGTCATAGTTCGTTTTCGGTGGCCAACTATTGTTGGACCTGAAGTGACCGTTCCATTGACCAAAGCCATATTTCGGAAACATGGGATCACTCTCAAGTGCACTGGACGCTGCGTCCACGCATTGGAACCTGTACTTCACAAGGCGATAAAGATCTGCCCCAGTGATGAACCGTAATTCGTCAACGTATGTCAGCTTGTCCAGTGGCTCATGGAACGTGTTCAGCGCTACTTTCTTTGCTAGCTCCTCCCAACCGAGGGCTGCAGCACTGATATAGACTCGAAGAGGATCACTGTTGGTCAAGGGAGAGTTGGCTGCTTGTTTATGGAGTCTTCGCTCGATGATCGTCATCTTGTATTTTCGAGCTGCCTGCACCACTTTAATGTATAGCTGACAATCCTTCATATCGAGCTCATCCAAGTCATAGTGGATGACGCTTAGAAGGCAATGAAGCACTTCACTGCTTTCTTCAACACGCACGACAGGCATCCCGTTTTTGACCTCGTGCTCAGGTGGCAATGGAAACATGCCTTTGAAAACCGCTGACAATCTGCGTATCAATGTGCCTGAGACGAAAAAGTCGACCAAGTTGGATGAACGGAGGACAAGGTCTGCTGGTGCGAAGGAATCGAAAGGGGCAGAAGCGTCGGAAACGTTGTCTGCATCGGTTGGTGAACATGGTTTGACAACACTCGGAAACTTTGTGAACCCCTCAATTAAGGGGTTTGGTGATTTACTACAGCGAAATCGGTATTCCAGGAACCGATAAAAGCCTGCCCCAGAGATACTCTCGAGTTCATCGACATAGAGCAAGCTTTCGAGTGGAGTCTGCAGGGTTTGCCGAGCTGCCGCTATAGCGACGTCATCCCAGCCAAGGTCGGTCGCTACTACGTACATTCTCAGTGAATAATATTTCATCAGGTCAGACGCGAAGACGCGCTTCCTGAGTTTATCTTCAATAATCTTCATGCAATACTTCTGCGATGCTTTAGCCGCCTTCCAAAACAAGCCCACGTCGTAGAGGGGTCGTTCTTCTGCGGTCGGATATATGGAATCAAGTAGTAATCGCAGGGTACTGCTATCTTCCGCAACACAGACCACAGGATATCCGTCCTTTTTTTCGTTATCGTCGACAGCCTGACCAGTGTTCAGTGCGAACATGGTCCTAAACGTCGGGGAGACGTAACGGAGGAAAGCACCAAGAACATAGAACTCGACATGGTCGGATGAGCGAAGGATGAGATCTGCCAGAGCAGTAGAGTCGTAGGGTTGGGATAAGCGAAGGAAGAGATCTGCCATAGCAGTAGAGTCGTAAAGTTGAATAGTATTCATGGACATGTTCATGGTGAGGCGCAACTACGCTGCTGCGGTTTCTCGATGCGACGAAGCAGCCTCATGGCCGAGAGATGACGCGATGACGACTGAGCGAGACTGAACATCCTCGTGACGTCATCCTCTCGACTACATACCACGGCAGACTTCCAACGTACGCAATCGCATCCTCTGGTGTAACCGTTCAAGGTCGCTCCGCAAACTTAGACATCGACAACTTGAAGGAAGTCATTCATTGATACTACCGAGTTTTTTGCAGTGTGCTCCCATTGTCCCAAAGATCTTGTTCTTTGGAAGGTGAAGACATTGTGCGAACAGTAAAAAAATTTACAATCTCTCTGAGGTTGCGACAAAGCCAGGCCTTCGGAAGCATTGAACTATCCGCCCTCTCTCCACAGCAACCCCAGGTTTGTCTGTCCGGGAGTTGGGTTCTGACGCTATCGCCTCCTTTCCCCTTTTCTTCCTATCACCCGACTCATCTCACTGACATCTTTTCGTTTCGGTCACCGACGAGCTTCTCAGAAACGTTCGAGCCCGACAGTTGCAGACAACAACGATTACCCTTCCAAGAGATCACGGTGGATGAAGATCATTCGCTGCCTACAGGGGTAGGCACCCTGAGCAACCCAGACTATCAGTCGCATCTTTACGGTCCGAATTGCGACTTCCGACTGTCGCCTTCAGGAAAGCTATTAAAGAAGAGAAGAAGCCTGCACTTGACCATATACCAGCCGATACGCTTGATGTATGCGCCCGGTTGACGACAATTCTCAGGAGAACGTCGGCATGCCAGATGGAACGTCGATGTTGCCTGTAAAGCTATTATCAAATCTCGCCTGGAGCTACATATCATTGTGAAAGTGCCAGCTATCGGTGAATGTAAGCACTTGTCTATTTCTACTTATCAGAACTCGTACAGTTTCGGGGAGGCCGGTCCTTGGAGGAGGTCCACACAAATATATGGAAGGGCGGCGATCAATGTTGGAAAGAACTTGTCCGCGAGGTCACGTTACATTCTCCGAGTATCCAACATCCTCGGTAACGCCCAGAATCTAGCGAATATTATCGGCGATGATGACCAGGAATTTGAGCCTAATCCTAATACCCGCGGTAATGAACAGGATCCAAGCGAGGAAAATGGCGATGATGACCCAGAACTTGGCTCATTCCTCCCAGCCCCCTTCAAGTTCTTGATCTTTCGAGCATAAGCTGTCACGCTTATCTTTGCCACTTTTTATCCGTCGCGAATACAATATCATCTTGGAGAAGATTCGAAGTCGTGATAAAGTCAACAAGAGTATACTCGGTAAAAATACAATAGTGACAGAAAGAAAGAAAGAAAATACCGACGAGCCAGGGAAGCGATTCCTCCTGAGCTCATCCGTTTTTGGGAAATGTCATAGCGGTGTCCGTTCTACTCGTGTTCCCGAAAGTATACTTGACAGTAATCACACCCTGAGCTCAACGCGGTGAGCAAGGCATCAGCTGACAATTACTCGAGGCAAATTCTAAAACACCACCGCAGCGCAGTCGCAGTGCCGACTGCCTGATTGATGGATCACACTGCGGCATTGCTCCATTCAGACAGACGTTGAGCAGCTCTCAGTGTAACTGTGAGTGTAATCCGCTATTTCATCACAAGTTATACCTTGCGCAGGTTAAGCGATGTCAATTCTTTTGCCCCAAAAATTCAATCACGGCAGCAAATTACCGCTCAATAGATTGGAATCATGAAGCTAACCCTTGAAACAACCTTTATTGCCGTTGTTTCAAGCGGCAGAACACGGCTCAAGCCTCAGCACTACGGTATGGGTTACCTTCCGACCACAACGAATGGTTTCATCATTCCAATGACTGATTGCACGTGTCGTGAAGAGGATCCGGAGAAAAAGATGACTATCAACATATTGGAAGGGCACAGGATGTTTGCGGTGTCATATTGCATCGCGCACTGCAGTTTCCCCTTTCATTGGGTACCAGAAGGCTGACTTACAGATAGTGCCTCGTACAATACCAGCGACTTCAGTTTTAACGCGGAAACTAGTGTTGGATGGGTACGCCGAAGCGAAGAGTCCCCGTGACGTCAGGGTGTCCGAAAAGGATTTAAGCGATGTTATTCTTAGCTTCGATTGACTTCGGATCAACATCTGGCTTCCATCATTGTTGTCCCGGGTCAGTGACAGTAATCATCATTGACAATATTGACATAGAGCGCTCACCAACCCTGAGGCCTGAGGCGTTGGAGTTTCATATCAACATCTGTCGTGATGTTGTCCAGTGACAGTAATCAACTAATCATCGGCATAAAGCGCTCACCAAACCTATGTAGGCGTTAGAGTTTCATTGGACAGCTCGAAATATATAAAAGGTCTTTCAAACGACTCTCTTTTCCTCAGTCGAACACCTATAGTGCCTCTTCAACAGTCACAATCAACTTTCAATAGGTACGCTCTTTCTCACTCGTTTGCGGCGGACGCTAATCTATTGTACTAGTAAACTTCCTTGAATTACAGGTATCTCGATAAACTAGCCTTTTCAAATAGTCCCGACTCACCACTCGGTAGTATGAAATTCTCTCAAGTTGCGCTGCTTCTTGTATTTGTCGGGGTCACCAACGCGACGTGGTGCTGGGAAAATGGCAACGGCAGGTGCCCTGGTGAACAAAACCATGGTGACGCTACCTCCGCGTGTTGCGATCAAGTAGGCTCCCAGAATCACGACAGGGGATGTTGGGTCACTGGACAACAACACACGGATTTCTTCAATTGCTGTGTCGGCTCCCCATGGTTCTGTGACACTATTATGGACTAGATTCATGAAAGTTTTATCAGTAGGAAGGTCTCTAAAGTTTACCCGATTTGTCTGGTAAATATGGTTATTGAATTAGACCTACTTACCTAGCTTTGTATTCTGTAGAAGTGATGTCAGTATTTTTCACCTCGATTATTTCTCCCTCGCTCTCGCCTTCGTCGATCGTGAACCCCCAGAAACTCTCACACGGTAGTAACGGTCAACCTGGAACAGCGTGTGAATCTCTACACGAGACGCCAAAGGATATCTTTGCTTCAACGATTACATAATAATTATCCGCCAAGGCTTTAACCGACATCCACCTTGTCAACCATGTCCTCACTGGTGCCCGAATCTACCACAAGTGTTTACAGTGGCATTTTTGGCTTGCTTTGGTCATCGTCACTCTATCCTATAGTCGCGGCTCTGACCACTATCGCGCTCAGCCTCATCTTTTTCCGTAGGCCTTGGGAGTCCCGAAAAGAAGACATCTCGAGACAGAGACAACCTGCCAGAGACGGACGCAATCCTGACATTTCGATACCGGGACCAACATCTACCATACCGCGACCACAGCCTGTCGACTACTCTCCTGGAGATGAACGCCACCTGGATATTTCGGTTCAATCACAAGCTCCACTTACTATGTCAGAACCACAATTCATCGACAAAGAAGCAAGAGACGAGCGCAATCCTGGCATTTCAATACCAGCACAAGCATTTAGCACACCACGACCACAACCTGTCGACCACTCTTCTAGAGATGAAGGTCACCCCGGCGTCCTGGTTCCGCCACGAGACCCACCTACCACCTCAGAACCTCAAACACTTGGGGACAGAGATGCGCCGAACAGGGGGGCGACCAGAGACGGTACACCTGCCATTTTGATGGTATCCCCTACTATCGATCACTCCTCTATGGAGGCAAGAAATAAAGACGGTCATGACATTCCAATTCCAATAGAGATGCCGTTCATCACATCGGAACATCCTTCCATGGACCGTGGAGGCGAGGGTGTGCAGAATGCAAAGGCTGGACACGGAGTCGACCCTAAAATCCCAATCCCAACAGACGCCCCAACTGTCGCAACAGAACCGTATTCCGGGATCCGTAGAGACCGAGACACGGGAAGCGAAGAGGTTCCTTTCATAACAATGTTTGAAGCGTCGTCGAACTTTCAAATCAGCAATACCAATATCAACGCAATTGGTGGCAATGCAACCATTATTCGATTTGGAGGTGAGTACATTTCATCTCTTATGATAAATCAGAAAACTCACGTGCAACTTAGATGGCGAATTTACAGAAATTCAAAGGAATTTGGTATGTTGTACCTATACATCCCGACTAAAGCATAACTCGATATTCGTAGATCTGTGATTATATAGCGAACCTCACCGTGTTGCCAGACATCAACAACATTTTGGAAAAACATGTTTTGGTGCGTACTCCTCTATGACGATGTCGTAGTAATTCTCAAGTGTTCCACGTCCAGACCCAGTCGATCATATCTCTACCACGGGCAGAGGCCGTGTTTAACGACTATCAGACCAAGAAAAAGAGCGGACCGTGCTTCGAGGGCACGAGAGTGGCGCTTCTTCGGGAGATGGCAGATTGGGTCACTGTCCCAGACGAGTCTAGGATGTACGTACTATCCGGACTAGCTGGCATCGGGAAATCTACGGTTGCCTACACCATCGCATCACGAGCAGCTGACCTTAATCTGCTCGGCGCTTCATTCTTCTTTTCACGAGGCGAAGCTGACCGCAATAATGCCAAAAGATTTTTCACTACAATTGCATATCAGCTTTGCGTCTATAGCGAGACGTTTGCCAAGGCCATTGGAGATGTTTTGAAGACAGAGCGCGGATCGGCGGCTACTACGAAGGATCCTCAAGATCAATTGCAGGCTCTCATACTGGACCCGCTACGGAGCATCGTCCAATCACGCTCTTGGCCGATACTCATTGTTGTCGACGCGTTGGATGAATGTGACGAAGAAGACGCGTCTTCCATTCTTGCTGGGTTGAGCCAACTCGTCCGGGACCTACCATCATTCAAAGTCATTTTGACAACACGTCCCCAGCCGTACCTCGATCCTCTCTTGGGCAATCAGGGTGACCATAAAATCTTTCGCCTACAAGACATTGAAGATAAGGTGGTCGACGGTGACATCCGGGTTTATCTCAACCACTGCCTCGCTATGGACCAAATCCAAAAGCGTTTTCCTAAGCGGCAGTGGTGTGCCAGTGACGAGGAGATAGATTCTCTTGTTCACGCTGCGGGAAGACTGTTCATTATCGCTTCGACAGCTGGACGGTACATTTTGGACAAATCCGCTTCTAATCCTGCAGCCCAGATGCAAAAGCTGCTTCGGGCCACCGCTCACGATCACACACCCTTGAAGGATCTCGACCATTTCTACACTGTCATACTTCGGAATGTTGTTCCTGAGAACTGTGACGACGACGACATAGTCAGTCGTTATCAAACCGTCGTTGGCGCTATCATATTCGTTCAACGTCCTCTTCCTGTCTCCACACTATCCCATCTTATCGACATAGACGTAGAGGAAATACGTGCGGTGCTCGACAACCTGCAATCCGTCATTTTACTTGGTGATGATGATGTACCACGCATCTATCATAAATCGTTTCCAGATTACCTCACCGATCAGGCTCGTTGCAAGGATCCCCGTCTCCGGATTGATCCCAGGATCCGCCCTACACAGATCGTGACACGCTGTTTCGAGATTATGGACAAGCATCTCAAGTGTAATATCTTGGGTCTTGGCAATCTGGCTCGATTCATGAGCAACGAGGATGGTCTCAAGGAGGATGGGGTAACGGATGAACAACTACAAGAGAAGATCCCACAACAACTACGCTACGCATGCATATATTGGGCTAATCATCTCGAAGTCGCAGTCATTGAAGATGCTGATCTCATGAATGGATTGACAAAGTTTGCGGACGAGCACATACTATATTGGTTCGAAGTCCTAAGCCTGATTGGAGGATTGGACTCGGCTCACCGTGCTATTCTTGTTGTCCTAAAACTTCTGGTACAGTTTGCTTTTACGCGACGCATCGACTGAAAAACTAATGATGTTATACAGAAGTCGTCTTCGGACTCGCATCGGCTCTTATCTGATGCACTGCGTTTCATTTCAAAGTTCTATGAAACCATCAAACAATCGGCGCTTCATACGTATCATTCGGCACTGGCCTTCACACCAAGAGATAGCCACTTATATTGTCAATATATTAAAGAGGGAATGCACAAGATATGTGACATCGAGGGTGGGCCAAAGAATTGGGATGCTCTGGTCGCTAACCTCAGTCATGAGGAAAGAGTTGACATCATTCAATTCTCGCACGACAGCTCTCTGTTTGTTTCTTGGTCTGAGGACGACCACGTAGATGTCCAGGGAAAGTTGAAGATCTGGAATGCAGCCACGGGCATGCCTGTATCTACGATCGCAGGTCACAGGTTCGCAGTCGCCAACGACTTTTCTACAGTCGCTTCATCAAAGGACAAGACCATCACGTTCTATGACGTGAACGGGAGCGCAAAAGGCACTATGTCCACAAATTCGTCGAGCATTCAAGAATTGGCCTTCTCTTCTGAAAGTAGCCGGGTTGCGGCAGCGTTGTCTGACGGAACCGTTTGGCTATGGGACAACAGAAATGAATTAATAGATAGCTTCGATGGGTTTAAAGGCAGCGGAAAATGGTATCAGCTCCAATTTTCGCCCACTGGCACAAGACTCGCTTATTCGTTGGCGAACGGTATCATCCAACTGCGGGATGGGATCAACGGGAGATTCATTGCTGACATGCAATGTGGATCAAGGCAGGACCTCGAATTCTCGGGTGATGGCTCCCGAATAGCTTCTCTGTCACGCCCTTGCGGCTTGACGCTGTGGAACAGCGAGAGCGGTGCGCTTATTGGTGCCGTCACGGATATTGGTGACATCAGGCTTGACTTGGGTGCGTTGGCAATCTCAGCAAATGGATCTCTACTCGCAACTGCAAATCGCGATAAAGTAACATTATGGAGCGGGAACGATGACTCCTTGGCTCAAATCAAGGTTCTAAATAACCTCGACCTGCCAGGATCGATGACCTTCTCACTGGACAACATACTTGCAATCGCAACTGAATTCGACATTAAGCTCTACAACGTCAAAACTCACTCCTTCATATCCACACTTCCGTTCGGTGGAGACCCTGCGGCACTGGCTTTCTCACCAGACTACACTCACGTTGCTGTCGGGACCTATGATGGCGGTGTATACCTCTGGGATATTCGAGCTATTGATGCTTCCGGTCCTCCCGCAAATGAAGAAGTAACTGCTGTCTGTGCGTTGGCTCTGTCACGAGACTGTTCACGACTGGCTTGCGGATTTGAGAATGGTACAGTTGAACTATGGGACACAAGCCCTACAAAACGGCGAATTTCCTCCCACCAGGTTCACGAGACTTGGGCCGAAGCACTTGGGTTCGGCCCTGATGGTGGACTGTTTGCTTCTGGGTCAGATGACGGGACTGTCAAGTTGTGGAACGGTGAAGACGGGTCGTTACGTGGAACCCTCACAGCGCCTAGTGGGTTGCGAGCGGTGGCACTCTCGAACACCGTGCTGGTTGCAGTAGGGGATGGCGATGTCACCCTGTGGAGTCTTGACACGCAAAGTCTCATCCATACCTTTAAGCAACCAGGCGATATCGTGTCAATTGCAGAAAACAGCACCCTTATCGTCGTCGCCGTCGTCGGCGAGGATGGCAGCGAGGACAGTGAAGACAGTGATGAAAGCGAAGACGGCGGGGATGGCAAGGACGACGACGTCCTCGGCCAAAGTAGTGTCTCTTTGCTTGATGTAGTGAACCACACAACCATCGCTACATTCAACGTCCCTCAAGACCTTGACACGATGTCATTCCTACCCGACAATTCGCAGATCGTGGCCCAAACTCGCGGGGGCGTCTTCCTATCACTCAACCTCATCAACAAGGACGTCATAGAAGCACCTACACTCGGGCATCTTATCCAGCTCCCTGACACCCCACTTTGGAATGGTGTTCCCATATGGCACTGTCGGGACAAGGAGCAGCACTACTTTTCTGCGTTATTTCCTCAACATCAGAGTCCTGTGCCCGTACTGTGGATTCCTAGGGATCTTCCTGTGACGGCATGGACCCAAGGATCGTCCATGATTGCCTTGGGTTGCGGGGATGGGCGCGTTATGCTTCTACGACTACCTACCAGCCATGTCGACTGATCGTTACTTTATTGCTGTTCAGTGCTACCAGATTGTTGTCCGGCATCGCTTACTTGTACATAGCAGAAATAACACTAATAAGATGATGCCTTATATCAGATATGCGTAATACGCCATTCCAAGGAATCAGAGCCCTTCGCATATGATACAATCTGGCTTCTCACTTTGAGAGGCAGCGTCAGTAAGTAGTTTGTATCAACGTATGCTATGACATTTGTACAGCCCTTTGTTGTGACACTGAAGAGCCCAGCCCTAAAGGAGCTCAAGACCGTAAGCGGCAGCCGCCACTGTCACTGTAGACTGTTGCTAATTCGACCGCAAATCCGCGGTTGTTGCAGCTCCTGCATCTGTTCTTCCCAGCGTTGTGACCCGGGTCTGACAAGGTCAGGCCCCGACCTGTCGCCAAGTGACTTGGCTTTGATGGTCATGCATCATCACCGACGTCCTTATCAACATTTGCGGAAGCTGCGCTCAGATAATTGATCAAAATCAAGATGAAGCTTGAAGGGCGTGGAGCAATGTAACGTAAATATCTTCTGCCATCCTAAGTTAATACGCTCACTCTTCTTTTCCCGCGTCCTGTTCCTCCACAGCTTTTATCACTACTCCACATTCCAGAAACTGAGATCACAACCGGACGCAGAGCAATGGTACTAGACCCGTCCGTATCAAGACTACCCACATCAAGGTCACCAATAAGCTCCGACTAGGCTATGGGTTGTGTGGATGAAACGTACAAGGGTCGAAGAGGAGTCAAAGGTTCTTTCAGACGTCAGCCAAGAGGTCGTAAGCAAGTTGGCATCCGACATTCGAGCAGAGAACGACGAGATCAAGAACAGACGGATGGAGTACGACAAGGCTCAGCGTGCTGTCGAACAAGAAGGAATGACGCCTCCGTCGTCTAAGGGAGTCGACGTGCGTTCATTATGAACTCAAAGACCTAGAGGGCTAATTTGGAGCTCAACTCGATTGCAAATCGATCCAACCGTGTGTGCCCGAATCTACCACAAGTGTCTACGGTGGCATTTTTGACTTCCTGTAGTCACCGTCGCCTCTATCCTGTGGTAGCGGCTGTGACCACAATTTCGTCTTTTCCCGTAAGCTTTGGGAAACTCGATACATCTCCCGAGATAAAGGCATCTCGAGACAGGGACATCCTGCCAAGGACGAACGCAATCCTGACGTTTCGATGTCCACACACCCTCACTGCGGGATTTTGGTTCCGTCACAAGCCCCACCTATTACCTCGGAACCGCATACACTTGGGAACGGAGATGCGCAGAAGAGAGAAGCGCAGAAGACAGTACACCTGGCATTTTGACGGCATCTCCTACTATCGATCACTCACCTATGGAAGCGAGAAATGAAGACGGTCAGGACATTCCAATTCCAATAGACGGGACATCCTTCCATGGACCGCGGAGGCGAGGGTGCGCATAATGCAAAGGTTGGACACGGAGTCGATCCTTGCATCCCAAGCCCCACGGACGCCTCAACTGTCGCAACAGAACCGTGTTCCGGGGTCCGTAGAGACAGAGACACGGGAAGTGAGGAGGTTCCATTCATAACAATGTTTGAAGGGTCGTCGAACCTCCAAATCAGCAATACGAATATTAACGCAATCGGTGACAATGCAACCATTATTCGATTTGGAGGTGAATATGCTCCATCTCTTATGATAAATCAGAAACTCACGTGCAACTTAGATGGCTAATTCACGAATTTGGTATGTTGTACCTATACATCCCGACTAAAGCATAACTCGATATTCGTAGATCTGTGATTATATAGCGAACCTCACCGTGTTGCCAGACATCAACAACATTTTGGAAAAACATGTTTTGGTGCGTACTCCTCTATGACGATGTCGTAGTAATTCTCAAGTGTTCCACGTCCAGACCCAGTCGATCATATCTCTACCACGGGCAGAGGCCGTGTTTAACGACTATCAGACCAAGAAAAAGAGCGGACCGTGCTTCGAGGGCACGAGAGTGGCGCTTCTTCGGGAGATGGCAGATTGGGTCACTGTCCCAGACGAGTCTAGGATGTACGTACTATCCGGACTCGCTGGCATCGGGAAATCTACGGTTGCCCACACCATCGCATCACGAGCAGTTGACCTTAATCTCCTCGGCGCTTCATTCTTCTTTTCACGAGGCGAGGCTGACCGCAATAACGCCAAAAGATTTTTCACAATATCAACTTTGCGTCTATAGCGAGATGTTTGCCAAGGCCATTGGAGATGTTTTGAAGACAGAGCGCGGAGCGCGGCGACTACGAAGGGTCCTCAAGATCAATTGCAGGCTCTTATACTGGACCCGCTACGGAGCATCGTCCAATCACGCTCTTGGCCGATACTCATTGTTGTCGACGCGTTGGATGAATGTGACGAAGAAGGCGCGTCTTCCACTCTTGCTGGGTTGAGCCAACTTGTCCGGGACCTACCATCATTCAAAGTCATTTTGACAACACGTCCCCAGTCGTACCTCGATCCTTTCTGGGCGACCATAAAATCTTTCGCCTTCAAGACATTGAAGATAAGGTGGTCGACGGTGACATCCGGGTTCATCTCAACCACTGCCTCGCTACGGACCAAGTCCAAAAGCGTTTTCCAACCGGCAGTGGTGTGCCACTGACGAGAAGATAGATTCTCTCGTTCACGCTGCGGGAAGACTCTTCATTATCTCTTCGACAGCTGGACGGTACATTTTGGACAAATCCGCGAACAGCGAGAGCGGTGCGCTTATTGGTGCCGTTAGGGATGTTGGTGACGTAACTGCTGTCTGTGCGTTGGCTGTCACGAAACTGGCCTGCGGGTTTGAGGATGGTACAGTTGAACACTGGGACACAAGCCCTACAAAACGGCGAATTGCCACCTCCCACCAGGCTCACGAGACTTGTGCTTCGGCCCTGATGGTGGCCTGTTTGTTTCTGGGTCGGATGACGGGACTATCAAATTGTGGAATGGTGAAGACGGGTCATTACGTGGAACTCTCAGCGCGCCTAGTGGGGCTGCGGGCGGTGGCACTCTCGAACAGCGTGCTGGTTGCAGCAGGGGATGGCGATGTCACTGTGGAGTCTTGACACGCAAAGTCTCATCCATACCTTTAAGGAATTAGGCGATATCGTGTCCATTGCGGAAAGCAGTACCCTTGTCGCCGTCGTCGGCTAGGACAGTGAAGACAGCGAGGACAGCGATGAAAGCGAAGACGGCGGGGACGACAAGGACGACGACGACGACGTCCTTGGCCAAAGTAATGTCTCTTTGTTTGATGTAATGAACCACACAACCATCGCTACATTCAACGTCCCTCACGACATTGACACGATATCATTCCTGCCCGATAATTTGCAGATCGTGGCACAAACTCGCGGGGGCGTTTCCTATCACTCAACCTCATCAACAAGGACGTCATAGAAGCACCTACACTCGGGCATCTTATCCAGCTCCCCGACACCCCATTGTGGTATGGTGTTCCCATATGGCACTGTCGGCACAAGGAGCAGCACTACTTTTCTGCGTTATTTCCTCAACATAAGAGTCCTGTGCCCGTACTGTGGATTCCCAGGGATCTTTCTTGTGACGGCATGGACTCAAGGACCGCCCATGATTGCCTTGGGTTGCAACTTGCGGGGATGGGCGCGTTATGCTTCTACGACTAGCGAAGGACGAGGTGTTCACCCTCTCTCTGAATCACTCCTGGTACGTTTTCCGAGCTTCGTATGCGGAGTACGCAATAACAGGTAGCACACAGTTCATATTCCGGTTTGAAATTGGCGACGGCCTATCTTGGCGCTGTTTGTAGATCTGCCTATTGGGAAAAACTCGCTTCTGACATCGTTACTGGCAACTGGGATGTTGCGCTAGAAGAACTCATCACTCTACGTGAAACCATTGAAAGTCGTGCTCATCCACCACCTTCTCTACTTCTTCACACGTGGTCAGTGGCCCTGCACTCGCTCAGCTTCATTCACACACATGGCTCGTCCACTGGTCTCTTTTGGTCTACTTCAGCCACCCTCATGATCGGACACTCCTCCTTGAACCCTGGCTACCTCAACACAAATCAAACCTCCTGCGCGTGGATCCTGCTCTGCCTTTCCGCTGCTGCCGTTCTTTCTCGCAAGACATCGTCTTCACAAACTGCCCCCGGAGCACGACCAGTATCGTCTCGGGCACGGACTGCGCTCCGTGAGATTGTGGAAGACATTCAGACGGATGAGTACAAATACCAAGACCCTCACGACATTTCTTTCTGGGAAATTTAAGGACGACTTTTTGGATAATGCGAGGTCTGGTAAGTGAGGCCTACTGCAGAATACATCAGACGATTGTGAGTCATCCCTCCCCCGCCAGCGTAGGGGTGTTTGTTGATTCGGTATCTCTCTTAGCGACTTGTCCGAACGCCTTAACCTGTCGCGAGACGAGGGCGAAAATGGATCGTCAGAGAAACACGTATGGGAGCGGATGCCAAGATTGATTTGGAAAAGGTACAAACTTATTCCTTTCTCTTTCTACGACTTTAACACCAACATACCAGAATAGAACGTCATCGAAATCAACCGCCCTCCTCAACTTATCCATTCATTCAAAAAATACGGGGATTTGCACTCCGCACGCCGGCGATTGGAGCTGCTGTCGCTCGTGCGGGTGCGATTCCGCTGGAAAAACGGAGGAATAGTAGGAGCTGCAATAACAGGATTTGCAGCCGAATCCGCAACAGTCTATAGTGACAGTGGCGACTGCTGCTTACGGTCTTGAGCTCCTTTAGGTTGGGCTCTTCAGTGTCACATACAAAGAGCTGTACAAGCTTATTTCATTTCATACGTCGATACAAATATGAACAGGTAGATCCAATAAGTAAAGCATCATCTTATTGTGTTATATCTGTGAACAGTGGTATAGTGACGATCAGCCGACATGGCTGGTAGGTATGTTCACCCTTGTCCTTATCATGGACGTTTGAACAACCACTCGATGTTCTCCATCAAGTCGTTGAATATGACATCACGGTCTAGCCCAGATCCGAGGTCCTTCAGAGCGGAGGGCACATAAGCGGCAGTTCAGGAAGAAACATGAAAACCCATAGCTTACTTGGAAGGACAACGTTCCTCGGCAAGAGGTATCCCAGAAGTAGAATGGGCGGTCTGCTCTGCAACATCATTGTCAACCCGCCGCTATCGCCAAAGAATCGTTAGTTGTTTCTGAAAGATAGATGAAGAAACCACCCACAGTCAACCCATTCAATACAATCATCCCTTGCCCAAGTTGCAATCTCACTCAAGAAGTATCTGAATGTTCTCAACTCGATCCTCGTCTCATATTTCTCCTCCCGCCCACCATTGGTAGGGAATAACGATGGCGGAGGAGCAGCAGCAGGAGGTGGAGGGACAATGCACATGTCATAAATCAACCCAACTTGTTCTTTTGTAAACCTTCCGAGGGACTTGAGGTTCCGAACCACTGCCCGCGTGGAGAACGATTCAATTTTGTGGATGATCTCGTTCCTGAATCGTTTTCTTTCATTGACGATCATCTTGTCTGTGATGACCGAAAATTTGCGGAAGGAGATGAGTAAGAGTTCTTGGAACCGTGTGATGGCGCGTGAACGCGGGTCGCTGGAGTTGGGATTGGCAGATTGGTGAAGGGTATTCTCTCATGACGCTGCGATCCATTGTATGTCAGTCTAGCGGATCGGTACTAGGAGAAGATACGTACTTGAGGAAGCCGCCATCATCCTGAACTTGTACAGTTTCTCGCCATTAATCTTCAAGAATCAAGATTGCTATGTGCATAGTTAGTTAGCCTGCAACGTGGTGACAGTGAAGGCCAACCAAAACAATCAACTATGCGAAACGCCAACTCAGCATGGATGTCGCTGATTAAGCGAATCGCCGCGTCATTGACACTCTTCTTGTCACAAGTTGTGTGGGGTTCTAGTAAGGATAACTGGTCGGTCTTTGGTGCAGAATCAACCGTACAAACCTTAGCAAGCAGTTGCAATAGAGAAGAAGAGTGGATGGCGCAACTTCAGATGCAGACACATTTGAAGTTTCTCAGGCTGTTTGTCTGAGCGACCATCGTAGACGAGAGAAAATTTGTCTGTGCCGCCCAGGCGCTCTTGTTCTTGCCTTTGGTTCCTATCGAAAGAACGTTGACCTGTATTCGGTATGATCTGCTTCTCAACTTATCCGGGTTGAGATTGTCATTCGTCTTCACTTAGTTTCGCACCGCGACTTTTGAAACCTATCCTTAGGCTGCACCATGGAGGCGAGCATCTGTTTCTGGTTTGTTAACCGCTTGCATCGTACTAATGATCCTCCCAGCCCGAGTTTGCTGCCTAGGAGTTCGACTGCATTCGTAGCAATGTCTGGCCTCACTGGCTACTGCGATGGGAATTGATCTTTTCGTGAGTGCCGGCTCGAGTAATGATTATAAAGGTCTTGTCCAGTTTCGTACTTAGTGGTAAGTTATAAACCTATATGTAGCCTGATGTGCAACGTGTGCAACACGTTCTAACCTGTACTTTTTCCAAGGCCCGCAGTGCAAGGCCTTCGACTCGCATTCTCACCGACACCCAACATGTCATTTATGTTTCCTCAGGTGCCCAGATCTGCCGCAACCATCTACGGTGGCATCGTAGCGGCTGTGACCACAATCGCAGTTAGCATTATCCTTTTCCGCAAGCTTCGGGAAACGGGAAACAAGTCCCAAGATAAGCGCATTTCGAAACAGGGACACACTAACACTTCACAACCACAATTCATCGACCAAGATGCCAGAGGCGAACAGAATGTTAACATTTCGATACCGGCTAACCACTCTGCTGGAGATGAAGGCCACCTCGGCATTTCGGTTGCGTCACACGCCCTACCCACCACCTCAGAACCACAATTCATCGACCAAGATGCCAGAGACGAACAGAATGTTAACATTTCGATACCGGCTAACCACTCTGCTGGAGATGAAGGCCACCTCGGCATTTCGGTTGCGTCACACGCCCTACCTACCACCTCAGAACTACAATTCATCGACCAAGATGCCAGAGACGAACATAATTTTGACATTTCAATACCGGCTCAATTATCTACCACACCACAACCACAACCTGTTGACCACTCTGCCGGAGATGAAGGCCAGCTTGGCATTTCGGTTCCGCCACATGCGGCGCACGCCCCACCTACCACCTCAGAACCGCAATTCATCGACCAACAAGACAAAAACATTTCGATACCGGCACAAGCATCTAGTACATCGCGACCGCCCGGCGATATGAGCGAAGAGGATCCTTCCATAACATTGTCTCAAGGGTCGTCGAAGTTCCAAATCAGCGAAACGAATGCCACCATTATTCGAAATGGGGGTGAGTACGCTTGATTTCTCACGATAAGCCAGCAAGTTCACGTGCAGCTTAGACTGGCCATTACCAAAGATTCAAAGGGATTTGGTACGTTGTACCTATGCATTTCGAGCAAGATCTAATTCGATATCTGCAGGCCTGGGATTATATCACGAATGTTAGCATGTTGCGAAACATCAACTACAACTCAAAGAAACTTGTTTTGGTGGGTACTCCCCTTCACAGATATGATAGCTGTTCTCAAGCGTTCCACGTCCAGACCCAGTCAATCACAACTCTACCACGCGCAGAGGCCCAGTTTAATGACTATCAAAATAAGAAATGGAGCGGACCCTGTTTCAAGGACACAAGAGTGGCACTTCTGCGAGAGATGGCGGATTGTGTCATAGGATCATCCGGGACTAGGATGTATATACTATCTGGGCTAGCTGGCATCGGGAAATCCACGGTTGCCTATACCATCGCATCACGAGCAGCTGACCTTAATCTCTTGGGCGCTTCCTTCTGTTTCTCACGAGATGAAGTCAACCGCAATAATGCCAAAAGATTCTTTACAACGATTGCATATCAACTTTGTGCCTACAATGAAGCGTTTGCCAAGGCCATTGGAGATGTTTTGAAGACATATGGCGGATCTGCGGCTACTACGAAGGATCCTGAAGATCAACTGCAGGTTCTTATACTGGACCCGCTACGGGGCATCGTCCAAACACGCTCTCGACCGACACTTATTGTTGTCGATGCGTTGGATGAATGCAACGAAGAAGACGCGTCTTCCGTTCTTAACGGGTTGTGCAAACTCGTCCAGGACTTGCCATCATTCAAAATTATTTTGACAACACGTCCCCAGTTGTACCTCGATCGTTTCAAGGGTAGTCAGGATGACCATAAATTCTTTCACCTTCAAGACATCGAAGATAAAGTTGTCGACGGTGACATCCGCGTTTATGTCAACCACTGCCTATCTATGGGCCAAGTCCAAAAGTGTTTTCCCAAGCGGCAATGGTGTGCCAATGACGAGGAAATAGATTATCTCGTTCGCGCTGCGGGAAGACTGTTCATTATCGCTTCGACAGCTGTACGGTACATTTTGGACAAATCCGCTTCTAATCCTGCAGCCCAGATGCAAAAGCTGCTTCGGGCCACCGCTCAGGATCACACACCCTTAAATCTTGATCGTTTCTACACCGTCATTCTTCGGGATGTTGTCCCTGAGGATTGTGATGACAATGACTTCGTCAGCCATTACAAATCAGTTGTTGGTACTATCATCCTCGTTCAGCATGCCCTTCCTGTCTCCACATTAGCTCACCTCATTGGCATTGACGTGAAGGAAATACGTGCGGTGCTCGACAACCTGCAATCTGTCATTTTACTTGGTGATGGTGATGTACCACGGATCTACCATAAATCATTTCTTGAATACCTCACGGACCAGGCCCGCTGCATGGATCCCCATCTCCAAATTGATCCAAGGATCTGCGGCATCTGCCATACACAAATTGCAACACACTGTTTTGATATAATGGACAAGCATCTCAAGTATAATATCCTGGGTCTTGGTGATCTGGCTCGATTCATGAGCAACGAAGATGGTCTCAAGGAGGATGGGATAACGGATGAACAATTAGAGGAGAAGATTCCACAACAACTACGTTACGCAAGCGTATATTGGGTCAATCATCTCGAAGCCGCAAATACTGAAGATGTCGATCTCGTGAATGGACTGGAAATGTTTTTGGCTAAACACATGCTGCATTGGTTCGAAGTCCTGAGCCTGGTTGGAAAATTGGACTCAGCTCAGCTTGCTATTGTTGTTGTTCTAAAACTTCTGGTACAGTTTGCTTTTACACAATGCATCGACTGAAACGCTAATGAGGTTACATAGAGTTCGACGTCTTCGGACTTTTATCAACTCTTATCTGACGCGTTACGTTTCATTTCAAGCTTCTACGAACTTATCAAGCGATCGGCGCTTCATACGTATCACTCAGCACTGTCCTTCACACCAAGAGATAGCCTCTTATATCATCGATATATTAAAGACGCAGCACATAACGCTGGCATATGTGCCATCGAGGGTGGGCCAGAGAGGTGGGATGCTCATGTCGCTACCCTGAGTCATGGGAAATGGGAACCAATCGATATCATCAAATTCTCACTCGCCGGCACTCTGTTTGTTTCTTGTTCACCGGGAGCATCGAAGATCTGGGCTGCAGCCACAGGCACACCCATTTCCACGATCCCAGGTCACAGATTCGCAGTTGCCAACGACTTTTCTACAGTCGCCTCATCCGGGGGCAAGACCATAACGTTCTACAACGTGAACGGGAGAGCAACGGGCACTATATTTACTGCTCCATCAAACATTCGAGAATTGGCACTCTCATCTGGAAGCATCCGGGTTGCGGCAGCATTGTCTGACGGAACCGTTTGGCTATGGGACAGTACCGGGAATGCTGAATTAATCGACAGCCTGAGCTTCGACGATGAATTTCTAGGCAAATGGTGGTCTCATCTCCAATTTTCCCCCACTGGCACTAGACTCGCCTATTTGTCAGGGGAAAGTATCCAACTGCGAGATGGGATCAGCGGGAGATTCATCGCCGATCTGCAATGCGGATCCGAATTCTTCGGGTCAATACGTCAATCAAATATTCTCAGGTTCGAATTCTCGGGTGATGGCTCCCGAATCGCCTCTCTGTTGGACAATGACAGATTGAGACTGTGGAATAGCGAGAGTGGTGCGCTTATTGCTGACGTCAGCAGTGTGGATTGGTGCTTGGCAATCTCAGCAAACGGATCTCTCGTTGCAACTGCAGACTCTAAAGTGACGTTGTGGAGCGCAAACCATGACTCTTTGGCCCAAATTAAGGTTCTAGAACTCAATTTCTCACATGCCATGGTCTTCTCACTGGACAACATACTTGCAATCACAACTGACGATGGTATTAAGCTCTACAATGTCAAAACCGACTCCTTCATATCCACACTTCTGTTCGGCGGAACATCTATAGCTTTCTCACCAGACTGCACTCGTCTTGTCGTTGGGAACTTCGGTGGCAATGTGTACCTCTGGGATACTCGAGGTATCGACGCTTCCGGTCCTCCCTCAAAAGAAGCAACACCTGTCACTGCATTGGCTTTATCACGAGACTGCTCACGGTTAGCCTGCGGGTTTGAGGACGGTACAGTTGAACTGTGGGGGACAAGCCCTACAAAGCGACGAATTGCTTCCCATCATAAGGCTCACGACGGATCGGTTCAGGCACTTGGGTTCGGCCCTGATGGTGGGCTGTTTGCTTCTGGGTCGGATGACGGGACTATCCAACTGTGGAATGGTGGAGATGGAGCATTACGTGGAACTCTTGAAAGGCCTAGTGGATTGAGGTCGGGGTCGGTGGCACTCTCGAACAGCGTGCTGGTAGCAGCAGAGGATAGGGGTGTCACTCTGTGGAGTCTTGATACGCTCAGCCACATTTCAACCTTTATAGAATATGGAACGTGCACGGTGTCAATTGCCGAAAACAATGCCCTTATTGCCGTCGCACACCATCGTGGTGTCTCTTTGCTTGATGCAGAGAACCACAGAACCATCACTACATTCAACGTCCCTCACGACTACGAGATTCACACAATGACGTTCATACCCGACAACCTGCAGCTCGTGGCACAGTCCAAAGACGGCGTCTTCCTATCATTCAACCTTATCAACAAGCACATCATGAAAGGAGCTACCCTTGAACATCTTATCCAGCTCCCCGACATCTCACTTTGGCACGGTGTTCCAGTCTGGCACTGTATGGACAATTCAGACAATTCGGACGATTTGGACGAAGTCCGGCGGCACTACTTTTCAGCATCGTTTTCCCAGCATAAGAGCCCCGTCCCCGTGTTATGGATTCCCAGACACATTCGTGTGAAGGCATGGACCCAGGGATCGTCCATGATTGCCTTAGCTTGCGAGGACGGGCGCGTCATCCTTCTACGACTACCTAACGGCCATGTCTCCTGATTGTCACTATACCTCCAATTGTTATTGTTAACAGGTATCGCTTAGTATATGTACAATACTAGTAGCAGCAATAACAGAGAACGATACCTTACGTCCAGCTGGAAAGAGAGACAAGGTCATCATGATGATGTAGTACGACGTTTCGTGAGTGCAGTGTGACCAAGGCTTCCCTTGATCTTCATTTCACGACCCACATTCTTTGCAAAACAGCGCCAGCACCGTGATAAACTGAACGCCCCTCACATTCGAACAGTATTGCAAACGGAACTCAAGTTTTACTCCCCTTATTAAGACGACCGTATCATCAACACTCTCGTAAACTGAATCGTGGAACGGGAAGAAGGTTGCTCTAAAGGAGCTTAATCTTCTATCCTGGTCTTCCGCTAAGCGGTGGAACAACTTTTTTGATGCATGACCTTCGGGTGTTGCATCATTCCAACCGGACCAGCCTAGCACAACAAGCCAGGAAGAGGAAAAAAGGAAAACAGAGAGGAACCGTAGTAGATGTCTCGCGATGAACGAGGAAGTGTGCATTTGTATCAACGTATGGCACTAGTAAGTACAGCCATTTGTACGTGACACTGAAGAGCCCATGAGATGAAGAGCTAAGCGGCAGCCGCTACTGCTGTTGCTGATTCGACTGCAAATTCTGTTGCGGCTCCTGCTGTTTCTACATCTGCTTCTGTTTCTCCAGCGAAGCCACACCCGCACGGGCGACAGCAGCTCCAGTCGCCTGTGTGCGGAGTGCAAGATCCCGTGTCTTTTCAATGACAGACTGATGGACGATTGATTTCGATAACGTTCTATTGCAGTATCTTGACGTTAAGATTGAGGGAATAGGAGGAGAAAAGTTTGTACCTTTTCCAAATCAACCTTGGCATCCGCTGCCATACGTGTTTCTCTGATGAGATTCACGATCCATTTCTCGCCCTCGTCTCGCGACAGGTTAAGGCGTTCCGACAAGTCGCTAAGAGAAATACCGAATCAGCAAACACCTCTACGCTGGCGGGGGAGGGATGACTCACAATGTTCTGGTATTCTGCAGTAAGCCTCATTTACCAGACCTCGCATTATCCAAAAAAAATTGCCCAGAAAGAAATCATTTCCACCCATGGCGATCGCCTACGTTCAACACCTTCCGCGCTGCCTCGAAATCAAATTCGACGTACAGCTCTTTCAAAAATGTTGTGAGGCTTGGTATTTGTAGTCATCCGTCTGCATGTCTTTCATAATCTCACGGAGCGCAGTCCGTGCCCGAGACGATACTGATCGTGATCCAGGAGCAGTTTGTGAAGATGATGTCTTGCGAGAAAGAACGGCAGCAGCGGAAAGGTAGCGCAGGAACCACGCGCAGCAGGTTTGTTTTGTGTTGAGGTAGCCAGGGGTCAAGGAGGAGTGTCCAGTCATGAGGGTGGTTGAAGTAGACAAAAAGAGACCAGTGCGCAAGCCATGTGCGTGGATGATCATGAAGCTGAGCGCGGGCAGGGCCACTGACCACGTGTGAAGAAGTAGAGGTCAGGAGAGAAGGGAGGTGGTGGATGAGCACGACTGTCAATGGTTTCACGTAGAGTGATGAGTTCTTCTAGCGCAACTTCCCAGTTGTCGGTAACGATGTCGGAAGCGAGTTTTCCCCAATGGGCAGAGGTAGTTCATCTACTGAAGATAGGCGTCGCCAATTTCAAACCGGAATATGAACTGTGTGCTACCTGTTATTGCGTACTCCGCATACAAGGCTCGGAAAACGTACCGAGAGTGATTCAGAGAGAGGTTCACACCTCGTCCTTCGTTATGTCCGTATCATGAAGGTTGAAAAACCACTCGATGTTCTCCATCAAGTCGTTGAACATGACACCATCGCGGTCTAGCCCAGATACGAAGTCCTGCAGAGCGGAGGGCACATTAACGGCAGTTCAGGAAGAAACATGAAGACTCTTAGCTTACTTGGAAGTACAACGCTCCTCGGCAAGAGGTATCCCAGAGAATAGGCGGTGCATGAGCTCATGTACTACAACATCCTTGTCAACTTGAACCCGCCGCTATCGCCAAAGAATCGTTAGTTGTTTCTGAAAGATAGACAAGAGAACACTTACAGTCAATCCATTCGACACAATCTTCTCATTCCTTGCCCAAGTTGCAATATAGCTCAAGAAGTATCTGAATGTCCTGAACTCGATCCTCCTCATGCTTACCATTGGTAGTGAGCAACGATGGCGGCAGACGGTGGAGAGGGAATGCACATCGCCTTATAAATCAACCCAACTTGTTCTTTTGTGAACCTTCCGAGGGACTTGAGGCTCCAAACAGCTGTCCGCTTGGAGAAGGATTCAATGTTGCGGATGATCTCGTTCCTAAACCGTTTGCTTTCATTGACGATCATCTCATCCGTGATGACCAAAAATTCGCGGAAGGAGATGAGTAAGAGTTCTTGGAACCGGGTCACTGGAGTTGGGATGGGCAGATTGATCAAGAGTAGCGAAATTGCAATGAATTGTATGTCAGTCGAGCGGATCGGTCACCAGGAAAAATGCGTACTTGGAGAAGCTACCATCACTTGTAACAATTTCTCGCCAACGATCTTCAAGATTGCTATGCTGCAGGGTTAGCTGACACCCATAACGTGGTGACAATGAAGGCTAACCTAATCTTTTTATTAGAAAGGACAAGTGAATATTTAAACGTCTAGCATTGGCTTACCCTACTTGGATAGAAACTTTTAAAAAACCACAATGCGAAACGCGAACACCAGAATGCACCTAGAATTGACAGTCGTTTCAAGATCGACAGAAGGGGATGGCTTCTCACAGACGTGTATGCTACAACCGTGGGAACGTCGGTTTCGAGGCCGATGTTGCCGAGCAGGAGTATTATTTTTCTGCCGCTCAGATGCTCTCGTTCTCGCCTACGTATGGTTCCTATTAAAAGAACGTCGATCTGGGTATTCGGTATGATCTGCTTCTCAACGGTTGAGATTGTCATTCGTCTTCGCTTTCGCACAGCGACTTAGATACGTACAAGGCTATTGAGGACCTGTCTACATCTCGCATATATACCTTGCTTGATGGCTCTCATCCGATGATCTGCCCTACCGACTCCTACCGGGTGTGAAGGATGGTACAGCGACTATCGGTGTAGATGCCGTGCCAGGAATGGGAACGGCACGGTGTCGATCCTCACGCTGGCAAGCATCTTCTGTTTCTGGTTTAGTTCTGCATTCAACGGCTTGCACCGTACTAATGATCCTCCCGGCCCGAGTTTGCTGCCTTAGGACTCATTCCGCTCGGTCGGACTGTGTTCATGTAGCATCACCATCGTCTGGCTTCACTGCGATGGGAATTGATCTTTGCGTGAGTGCCGGCTCGTTATATAAGTAATGATAAAGGTCTTCCAGTTTCGTAATGTTACTGTATATGTAGGTCTAACCTGTGCTTATTTCCACTTAAAGCCCGCGCGCGACACAAGGCTTCGAGTTCTCAGTCACCCACATCCGACATGTCATTTATGTCTCCTCAGGTGCCCAGATCTGCCACAAGTATCTACGGTGGCATCGTAGCGGCTGTGACTACAATCGCAGTCAGCATTATCCTTTTCCGCAAGCTTCAGGAAACGGGAAACAAGTCGCGAGATAAAGGCGTTTCGAAACAGGGGCACGGCGCTAACACATCACAATCACAACTTTCCATCGACCAAGACGCCAGAGACGAACCCAATCCTGACACTTCGATAGCGGCACAAGCATCTACCACACTGCGACCACATGAAGATATGGGGAGCGAAGAGGTTCCTTCTATAACATTGTCTCAAGGGTCGTCGAACTTCCAAATCAGCGAAACAAATGCCACTGTTATTCTAAATGGCGGTAAGTAAACTTAATTTCTCATGATAAGCCACCAAGTTTACGTGTAATTCAGATGGGCAATTTACAAAAATTCAAAGGAATTTGGTATGTTGTATCTATACATTTCAAGCAAAAACTGATTTGATATCTGCCGCAGATCTGTGATTGTATAGCAAACTTGCCAGACATCAACAACATCTTGAAGGTGCATGTTTTGGTGGGTACTCCCTTAAACTGACGGATATGACAATTGTTCTCAAGTGTTCCACGTCCAGACCCAGTCAATCACAGATCTACCGTGCGCAAAGGCCGCGTTCAAGGACTATCAAAACAAGAAGAAGAGTGGATCCTGTTTCAAGGGGACAAGAACGGCGCTTCTTCGGGAGATGGCGGATTGTGTCACAGGCTCATCCGAGTCAAGGATGTACGTACTATCCGGACTGGCTGGCATCGGGAAATCCACGGTTGCCTACACCATTGCATCACGGGCAGCTAACCTTAATCTCTTGGGCGCTTCGTTCTTCTTCTCGCGAGACGAGGCTGACCGCAATAATGCCAAAAGATTTTTCACTACAATTGCATATCAGCTATGTGTCTACAACGAGACATTTGCCAAGGCTATTGGGGGTGTTTTGGAGACAACAAGCGAGTCTGTGGCTACTATGAAGAATCCTCAAGATCAACTGCAGGCTCTTATACTGGACCCGCTACGGAGCATCGTCCGATTGCCACTCTTTCAACCAATACTCATTGTTGTCGATGCGTTGGATGAATGTGACGAAGAAGATGGAATTTCCGTTCTTACCGGGTTGAGCCAACTCGTCCGGGACTTGCCACCATTCAGAGTCATTTTGACAACACGTCCCCAGCCGTACCTTGATCGCTTCTGGGGTAGTCAAGATGGCCATAAATTCTTTCACCTACAAGATATCGACGATAAGGTCGTCGACAGTGACATCCGTCTTTATCTCGAACACTATCTTTCAATGACACACGTCCAAAGGCATTGTCCCATGCGGCAATGGTGTGCCAGTGACGAGGAGATAGACTCTCTTGTTTGCGTTGCAGGAAATTTCTTCATTATCGCTTCGACGGCTGTACGGCACATTTTGGACAAAACTGCTTCTAATCCTGCGGCTCAGATGCAAAAGCTGCTTCACTGCCTTCATGCCTCCACTCAGGATCATACACCCTTCAAGGACCTTGATCGCTTCTACACTGTCATACTTCGGGGTGTTGTCCCTGAGGACTGTGACGACAATGACATTGTCAGTCGTTACCAATCAATTGTTGGTACTATCATATTCGTTCAGCATCAGACTCTTCCTGTCTCCACATTGGCTCACCTTATTGGCATTGACGTGGAAGAAATACATGCGGTGCTTGACAAACTACAATCAGTGATTTCACTCGGCAACAATGTGCCACGCATCTACCATAACTCGTTTCTTGAATACCTCACAGACCAGTTGCGCTGCAAGGACCACCGTCTCCGAATTGATCCAAGGATTCGCCATACGCAAATTGCGACACGCTGTTTCGAGATAATGAGCAAACATCTCAAACATAATATCTTGGGTCTTGGTGATCGGGCTCGGTTCATGAGCAACGAGGATGGCCTCAAAGAGGATGGGATAACTGATGAACAACTACAGGAAAAGATCCCACAACAACTTTGTTACGCATGTGTTTATTGGGTCAATCACATCGAGATCGCAAACATTGAAGATGAAGCTCTCATGGACGGATTGGAAAGGTTCGCAGATGAACACATGCTATATTGGCTCGAGGTTCTAAGCCTGATCGGGAAATTGGACTCGGCTCACCGTGCTATTGGTGTGGTCCTGAAACTTCTGGTACAGTTTGCTTTCACACGATACATAAGATGAAAAGCTAAGGAGGTTACACAGACGTCGACGTCTTCAGACTTGCATCAGCTCCTATCTGACGTATCACATCTCATTTCAAAGTTCTACGAAATCATCAAACGATCGGCGCTTCATACGTATTATTCAGCACTGTCCTTCACACCAACAGATAGCCTTTTATATTGTCGATATAATAAAGAGGCAGAGCACAACATACGTACTATCGACGGTGGGCCAGAGAAGTGGGATGCCCTCACCGCCGACCTGAGTCATGCTGGGAAGCCTGAAGCTGTTGATGCCGTCAACTTCGTCAAATTCTCACTCGACGGCACTCTGCTCGTTTCTTGTTCTGAGAAATATGGATATACAGAATGCTCCCGATCCGCATACTTCGACCAGGGAAAGTTGAAGATCTGGGACACAGCCAGAGGCACACCCATATTCACGATCCTCGGTCACATGTTCGCAGTTGCCAACGACTTTTCTACAGTCGCTTCATCCCAGGGGAAGATTGTAACGCTCTACAACGTGAACGGGACCCCAAGCGGCACTAAGTTTACAACAAGGACAAGTTCTTCGAAGATTCGGATTATAAAATTGGCACTCTCATCTGAAAGTAGCCGGATTGCGGCAGGGTTGTCTGACGGAACTGTTTGGCTATGGGACAGTAAAAATGCCGAATTAATCAAATCCTTCGATGGATCAGATGACAACCCCGAATCCTCCTATGAATCAGACAACTCTGAATCCTTCGATGGATCCCGATCAGATCATAACTTCGGTTCCTTCGATGACTTTGGTGGTGGCTATCAGCTCCAATTTTGCCCCACTGGCACTAGACTCGCCTATTCGTCGGAAGAGGAAGGTATCGTCAAACTCCGGGATGGGATCAGCGGGAGATTCATTGCTGATCTGCGATGCGGGACATGGAGCCTCTTTGATTTGTCGGGTGATGGCTCCCGAATTGCTTGTCTGTCACCCCACACCGGCTTGACACTATGGAATAGCGAGAGTGGTGCGCTTATTGCTGCCGTCAGTTGTGTTGATCAGCGTGTCTTGGCAATCTCGGCAGACGGATCTCTACTTGCAACTGCAGATTCATGTCAAAGCGGCAAAAAAGTGACATTGTGGACTGAGAACTATGACACCCTGGTCCAAATCAAAGATATAGAAGTCAATAAGCCAGTATTCATGGCTTTCTCCCTGGACAACATTCTTGCAGTCAAATCTAAATATGACATTCAGCTCTACAACGTCAAGACCCACTCCTTCATTCGCACACTTCCGCTCCGCGGATCCCCTATGGAACTGGCTCTCTCACCAGACTGCACTCGTCTTGCCGTTGGGACAGCGGAAGGCAGAGTGTACCTCTGGGATATTCGAGTCGACGCTTCCGGTCCTCCCTTAAAAGGAGATGCAACTATTGTCACTGCGTTGATTTTATCACGAGACTGCTCGCGACTGGCTTGCGGTTTTGTGAATGGTACAGTTGAATTGTGGGGGACAAGCCCTACAAAACGGCGAATTGCCTCCCACCAGGCTCACGTGTCATGGGTTGACGCACTTGGGTTTGGCCCTGACGGTGGGCTGTTTGCCTCTGGATCGTATGACGGGACTATCAAACTGTGGGATGGTACAGACGGGTTGTTATGTGGAACTCTCGAAGCCCCTGGTGGATTGGAGGCGTTGGCACTCTCGAACATGGTGTTGGTAGCAGCAGGGGATGGCGGCGTCACTCTGTGGAGTCTTGATACGCTAAGTCTCATTCATACCTTTACGGATGAAACGCCCTCCGCCGCCGCAGTGTCAATTGCAGAAAACAATGCCCTTATCGCCATCGCACACCGTCGCGGTGTCTCTTTGCTTGATGCAGAAAACTACAGGGCCGTTACTACATTCGATGTCCTTGACGAGATTCACACAATGTCATTCCTACCCGACAACCTGCAGCTCGTGGCACAGTCCAAAGACGGCGCCTTCCTATCATTCGACCTTATCAACAAGCACATCGTGAAAGGAGCTACACCTGAGCATCTTATCCAGCCCCTCAACATCTCACTTTGGCACGGTGTTCCAATCTGGCACTGTCTGGACAACGAGCAGCACTACTTTACAGCATTGTTTCCCGAGCACAAAAGCCCCGTCCCCGTGTTATGGATTCCCAGGCACATTCCAGTGACGGCATGGACCCAGGGATCGTCTATGATTGCCTTAGGTTGCTGGGACAGGGTCATCCTTCTACGACTACCTAACGGCCATGTCGCCTAATCATCACTATGCCATCATTTGTTACTGTTTAGTGCCACCAGATTGTCATTCAAGTTAACTTGTTGACCATGTACAATAGCAGAAATAAGACAGGATGATGCCTTGCAACCAGCAGACCAGCTATGTAGAAAAGAGAGACAAGGTGATGATGTACCGTCGGACGTTTCGCGGCTTGCAGCACTGACAACATCGCTATCTCATGTTTTACTCCTCGGTTATCAAGACGACCGTATCATCAACACTCTCATAAACTGGTTTGGCTTGCTGAAATGGGAAGAAGGTTGCTCTAAAGGAGCTTAATCTCTTATCATGCAGCTGGTCTTCCGCTAGCAGTGGAACAACTGTTTTGATGCATTTATTCCTGACCTTCGGATGATGCAACATCCCATCAACAAGCCAGAAAGAGGAAAAAAGGAAACAGAGAGAAACCGAAAGAGATATCTCGCGATGAACGAGGTGTGCATTTCTATCATATGACACTACTAAGAACAGCCCTTTGTATGTGACACTGAAGAGCCCATGAGATAAAGAGCCTAGGACCTAAGCGGCAGCCGCTACCGTCGCTGTAGACTGGCTAGTTCGACTGCAAATCCTGTTGCGGCTCCTGCTACTATTGTAGTATGTTGGCGTTAAAATTGGAGAGGAAGAGAAAAGTACATTATATTACCTTTTCCAGATAAATCTTGGCATCCGCTCCCATACGTGTCTCTCTGATGAGATTCACGATCCATTTCTCGCCTTCGTCTCGCGTCAAGTTAAGGCGTTCCGACAAGTCACTAAGAGAAATATCAGATCAATAAATATCCCTGCGCCAATGCAGGAGGGATAACCCACGATATCAATCTTCTGATGCTTATCAGATACCTCGCATATGTCACCCTTGAATTCCCCAAAAAGAAAGCGGTTTCAACCACGTCGACCGCCTCGTTCAACGCCTTCTGCGCTCGAAATCAAATTCGACGTACACCTCTTTCAACAACGTCGTCACCGGATCTTGGCACTGGTATTCCTCCGTCTCAATGACTTTTACAATCTCACGAAGGGCAATCCGTACCCGAGACGATACTGGTGGTGATCCCAGAGCAGTTTGTGAAGACAATGTCTTGCGAGAAAGAACGGCAGCAGCGGAAAGGTAGCGCAGGAACCACGCGCAGGAGGTTTAATTTGTGTTGAGATAGCCAGGGGTCAAGGAGGAGTGTCCGACCACGAGAGTGGCTAAAGTAGACGAAAAGAGACCGGTGCACAAGCCATGTGCGTGAATGAAGCTGAGCGAGTGCAGGACCACTGACCACGTGTGAAGAAGTAGAGGTCAGGAAAGAAGGGAGGTGGTGGATGAGCACGACTGTCAATGGTTTCACGTAGAGTGATGCGTTCTTCCAGCGCAACTTCCCAGTTGTCGGTAAAGATGTCGGAAGCGAGTTTTCCCCAATGGGCAGAGGTAGTTCATCTACTGACAGCGCCAAGATAGGCGTCGCCAATTTCAAACCGGAATATGAACTGTGTGCTACCTGTTATTGCGTACTCCGCATACGAGGCTCAGAAAACGTACCAGGAATGATTCAAAGAGGGTCAACATCTCATCCTTCGTTATGTCCATCCTTGTCGTTATCATGAAGGTTGAAAAACCACTCGATGTTCTCCATCAAGTCGTTGAACATGACACCATCACGGTCTAGCCCAGATACGAGGTCCTGCAGAGCGGAGGGTACATAAGCGGCAGTTCAGGAAGAAGCATGAAGACCTTAGCTTACTTGGAAGGACAACGCTCCTCGGCAAGAGGCATCCCAGAAGTAGAATAGGCGGTCTATGAGCTCATGCACTGCAACATCCTTGTCAACCCGCCGCTATCGCCAAAGAATCGTTAGTTGTTTCTGAAAGGGAGACGAAGAAAACACTTACAGTCGACTCATTCAATACAATCTTCTCGTCCCTTGCCCAAGTTGCAATCTCACTCAAGAAGTATCTGAATGCCCTTAACTCGATCAGATTTCTCCTCACGCCCACCATTGGTAGCGAACAACGATGGCGGCAGAGGGACGATCCACATCGCCTTATACAACGCGCCATAAATCAACCCAGCTTGTTCTTTTATAAACCTTCCGAGGGACTTGAGGTTCCGATTTAATGTTATGGATGATCTCCTGCGCCGTCTTCTTTCATTGACGATCATCTCGTCTGTGATGACCGAAAATTCGCGGAAGGAGATGAGTAAGAGTTCTTGGAACCGTGTGATGGCGCGTGAACCCGCTGGAGTTTGGATGGGCAAATTGGTCAAGAGTGGCAAAATATTCTCTCATGACGCTGCAATACATTGTAGGTCAGTCTAGCGGATCGGTACCAGGAGGAAATGCTTACTTGAGGAAGCCGCCATCATCCTGAACTTGTAACGGTTTCTCGCCATTGATCTTCAAGATTGCTATGTTGCATAGTCAGTTAGCACCCGCAACGTGGTGACAGTGAAGGCCAACCTAGTCTACAGGATATTTTTCATTCAAAAGCACAAGTGAATGTTTAGCAATGGCTTACCCTACTTGGAATAGAACCCTCGGACCCATGGAGAAAAAACAATCAGCTATGCGAAACGCGAATACCATCGGCATACTGGTGATGTACCTACAATTGACAGTCAAGATCGACAGAAAGGGATGGAGAGTGCGTTCTCACAGACTGAGAAGAGATGCGACGGATAGCTGAACATCCCAGATTCAAATAATCGGGAGACACCGGGCAACCAGGGATTCAAACACCCATTGGTCGAGAAGAGACCATGCATCGAGGGCTATAGCATGGAATCGTCAGAAAACAGCGCTGAGACCAGAGTATTTAGTATATATTATTACGAGTAGTAGCCCGGCAGGAGTTTGTCGTATAACACTTCGAGTAGCCAGAAATTCTTCTGACATCTATCCTCTTTCACACATCAGGGCGGGAGATCATAGAAGAGAGCGGGAATGTCTTACATCAGATTATCTTCCTCTATGCCTTCTTTTTTCTGGCTCGTTTTGCCCTTTTTTTCTTCCAGTAAAGCGGTCGCAATAGAAGAACGGAGAACTTAAGAACTTAGATAGTGCTTCCTAAATCTAGCCCCGCGAGCGGCTTGAAAACCAAACTTGCACAAGTCGCGTGCATGGAAGATAGCGGAGGAGTGTCAGATTGCGCTCGTGTGCTGCAATGAACATACAGTAACGGCGGGTCCTCGAAATAGATTATCGATCAACAGAG